>NC_051165.1:218836961-218891961 GCF_013339725.1 Rhipicephalus microplus
TGCTAGCTGCACATATACCAAATTTGGTATTACGTGACGTCAATGAATGACGGAATTAATAACTGGCGCAAACATAATAATCCTGACACGCTTCTCATGTATGAACATGACAACATACCACGCTCATAGCGTGCTCGCGACTGTTTCGCTAGCTCCACATATACTAAATGTGGTATCACGGGACGTGAATGAATGGCGAAGGTAAACGACCCATCCAAATATGATAATCATGACACGAAAGTCATGTACGGCATCATTTACCTCCACCTCGTAACCTTGTGCTGATTTAAAGGAACATATCAACCTTTCTTATTCGTGCTTCGCACATCATCGATTCTCACTGTACGTGGGATCTGCCAATTTTTTTTCTTAGTGCGAACGCATTCATTTCAATAAGTCTCGCTACCCTTCACAGCGTTGGACCTCATGTATTAAATGGAGTATAGTCACGCTGTCGCAAGGCGGGCTTGCACACATGCCTAGAGACAGGAAAGACATGCCGCTGAGCGTGGGAGAAACGCTGCTGCTCAATGCACACCCGACCGTGTTCACTACATTTCGTGTCTTTCTTAAGTATCCCCGCCTAACTTAGTATAACAGTTCGATATGTTGCTATCACATTCATTGCTTAGGTTTTGTACCAAAACTGAAACTTTTTTTCTTTATACGTATTTTTTTTCTTTTTCTTGTCCTTCCCCTCAGCACAGTTCAGCTATTGTGCTGGCTTCTTCTTATGCACAACTGTTATGCAGCAAAGCAATATTTACAAAAACATTTTTCGCGGAGTGTTTCAAGGTTTATGAGGCAATATAGACGATGCATACAAAAATATATGATGTTCGAAAAGGAGATCAGGTTATAATAGAAGAAAATTCTTGAAGCGCTTACTTGCTTTTGCGCCAAGTGCACTATTCGTCCGCTAGATCTCCTCTGGAATGATCAACAATATGCATTCGCAGCGCCGTTCACACAGTCGCAGTTGACGCAAGGGAACCCGCGTACATTTCAGAGCACGTAGTTTGCTGCCCGTGGCTCGGTGGTCAGGGCCGGCGGCTTCTGATGGAGTGTGTCAGGAGGTACACGAGTTCGAATCCGCAGCAGGCAAAGTTATGTGACAAGTGCCAAGTTTGACATACATACTCTGGCACGACAACGCTAAATCGGCTTCCCGCATGCGCCATCAGACGTCCGTATCGACACACACTCTCTCACACTCTTTCACATGCTCTCTCACACTCACACACACTCTCTCACACTAACTCACACACTCTCTCACACTAACTCACACACTCTCTCACACACACTCACTCACCCTCTCTCACACTCACACTCCATCACACTCTCTCACACTCACTCACCCACACACACTCACAGCCACTCACACACACACACTCATACACACACGCACACCAACAAACACACCAACACACAGCAACGCACAAACACCAAGTATTGATCAAACTAAACACAAAACCAATGTTACCTCTCATATTTTTCAAGACGGCACATGTGTTTCAAACACGTATACGAGAGCATATATTTGAGACATGCACAACTTGATGCGCTACTCATAATTGTAATAAACGGAACAAGGGTAATTTTTCGAGGAGCTCGTTTTATGTGGACGTAACCACGTGTGATTAGGAGATAATTTGGATAGGAAAAGCCTGGTGGACAATATTGCCTGTCTCTAACGGTAGTGTAGGAGTTTAAACCTCAGTTTGAATTATTCGTTGTGAACGAAAAAAAAGTTGTTTTCGTGGCATATTTATTTGATTTGGTTGTGTCGTAATCGCATTAGTAGCTTGTTCACCGCAGTGTCAGTGTCCTTTTTCGTAATTTTATCTGGGACACTCTATGCAAGGGAAAAGAACAGGCGCTAGGGAATAACCACATAACGCTAACGCGATGCTCGATTTATGCGTGATGGTGGGCGCTCTTCAGGAGTATATATATATAGCTCAGCAATTCTACGCGTTATTGAGGACATTGTGGACAGACGTACCGAAGGACATTTGCGCGGCGCCAGAACTGCAGCCTCAATCCGCAGTCGAAGCCACTGCGTATAAGACTGTGAAGCGGTCGCGAGATTCGTAAAGGCGAGACATGTTCTCCAAGTAGCGATGTTCCGAGTAGTTACCCAAAACGAGCCACGTCTTTTACAGCGACATAACTTTTGCACGAGTGAATCGCAAGACCCGTTTCACTGCAGCCACCGACATGAGTCGCTTGTCAACTCCGCGGTCATTTTTGCACTTTTGCGACCGTAGATTAGGCGTGAAAATGGAGTGGTTGCGGAACGCGTAGCTATTGCTTGTCATGCCATCTCTTTGTGTCATTCTAAACGATCTTCTGCATATTCCTTTAACATTTGGTGTTTTCCTCATCTTCTGGTACGGCTTTGTTTAGGTTTGTGCTATAGCATGTGGTGCGATTGCCAGTTTCACCTATTTACTGAAATGTAGGACCAATAGTAAGTTCCCGATGTCCAGAGACGATTTCCTCCTTTGATTTTTCTCCTTCCACACGCTCTTTTTATTATGTTCGCTGGGGTGCTTGCTTTCGTTGGGCTCTTCAACCGACTCGGATTGCATAAGCACAGCCTAAAAGCAACTTGCAACTTTTGAGCATATAATTATAATTTCACATCAGCGCCATTCAAAGCAGACAGTTTAAATGGTGCAAAGTGTTAAAGCTTCCCACTTCAAGGATGTTACTCATATTCTATCCTACTGTATGTACCCCGCTCCTGCAATAGCCCTGCATTCGGCTGCAGTATTTGAAAATAAATAAAAAAATAATAAATAAATCACCCGCAGCTTTTCAAGGGCTCGGTGTTTCACTGTCTGAAGCCAGCGCGATCAGATATTTGTCCGCACATCATCGAAAAATCGGACGAAACCTCTCGAAATAAAGTTTTTTATTTAAGAGTTTCAAGATGGCGTACTGACACACTTCCTTTGTTCAAGATTAATGAAATATGCTTTCATAATTTTGTCTTAAAGCTATTTATGGGCTCGTTTAAAAAACATGGTATTATGAATAAGCGGATTGCATTTACACCATTGACAATGAAAAAAAAAGGCTATCACCAGATATAGGTTCCTCACCAATCAAATTGTGTTCAAAGGCACGCTAATTGAAAACACGTTCTCACGTGGTCTGTATGCATTATCCACAACTTAACGAGATCTTGCACACAACTTGACCAGCGCAGTTGCTGCGCACATGAAAACTCGCACGTATCAACGAATACTAAAGAACGGGGACCATTTGCACGGAGCAGTGGCGGTAGTGGTTCGTGAAGGAAAGAAAGAAGGCACCTTATTTCTGCATTCTGCAGCCCTTTTGGGAGCATGGCGCAGTGCCTCCCGGAGCAGTGAAGTCTGCATTACGTACAATGCGAGGTTAACAGGAATAAAGGGTGCTGGAATGCGTTACGCCTATGGAAACAAATTAAATCAGAAGTCGCGAAAGACGGGGCCGGAGATGGGGTGTCGGTGCGTGAAGGTCAAAGACAGCGGAGCCCCACAGGAAGGAGCAAAGTTACACTCTCTGGGCTCGTTAGTTTGTTTAGCGCGTGAGACTTCCGGTATTCGTCGTCAGGACGTGAGGATAAAAGGATTCCCTAGTTCGATCCATCACCAGGAAAGATGGACAGAAGAGCAAAGCACCGAGCGAAGGTAATTGGCACGCAGAACTGGACGCTGTCAACGGATATGGTTCACATGGCGATGCGATGCGCCTCCTGTGTGGGGCGCAGCGCAGGGAATAATCAATAGGAAGGAATGGGAGCTTCGGTCGTCTCGCCTTAAGATAAAGCAAATACATCTATAACCTTCGTCGATTTATCTATGGCGCTAGAGAAAAGGGGTACATCCAAGTAGGCGAGGTTCTCAAGTAGAACTGCACGAGTTTAGGTTGGCTAGTGAACTGATCAATCGCATTTCATGAAATGACAAAACGCAAACTACCAAGAAAAGGCACACGGAAGGAAAGCGTGTTTTTTTTCTTATTCTTTGCTGATCATTTGCTTCATTGGTTGATACGTCAATAGACAATAGAAAATTCCTGCAGCATCGGCTGGTGTTCGGAAGCGACAGCCTCGTGCTTTTCGCGTTCGCTCAAATGAAGTGAAATGTTCCCAACGAGAAAGGGAGAAGGAGTCACAAACTTCACTCAAGATATTGGATCTTTACAATTTCCGTTTCCGGTAGCCTAAACGTGAAAAAAGCAATAATAAAGGGCGTGGGCGCTTCTTCAATGTCCCGTGGAACCGTTCACCCACTCAGTGCATCGCACATCGTCCGGCTGTCTCTCTTTGAACAGATCGCCAATTTCCGGCGCCTACGCATAAGGAAGTCATAGCGACCCAGTTTTTCTTGGGTCATTACCACGGAAGAAGTCATTGTCGCATAAAACAGCTCAACTTGGCTCGTTTTGCTCAGTCACGTACGCCAACGCTTCACTGAGATTTAGCCGTAATACTGGTGTATTGATACTTCACTCAATCTGGGGAACGAGTGTGCTGTGTTTTCCTGGCTCTGCTTTCCTTTGCGCGTGTGTGAATACGCTTCAGTATAAGTACATGTGTGAAAGACGATACACTTGACGATGTCATTGGCAAGAGGTTTGTGGAAAGTCTAATATTACTAAGAATTAACCAAAAATAATGACTAGTAAAGCATAAGGAAATATAATTGTATTAATTGCGATATAAATGTGAAGAAAGCAAAGTGAACGAAGTGGACAATAAGTTGGCGCTGGCAGCTACCGAACCAGCAACCTCGGTCGTGTCCGGTCGTTTCCGAAGCGACCATACAGAACACGCCAGAGCCATTTATTAAGGTGGGAATCCTTAGATCACTTACCCAATACGAAAAGTGATTGCCGGCATCGGCGTCATCACGAGTAATGCAACAAACTGCGATGAAGTCACGATACAACGTCCTCACATCTTACGTCATGATTGGACGTCGTCGTGCGTCATAGCGACACCACTGGGACACGATGCAGTCAGCACATGACCTCGCTGCTTGCTCTTATGTGGGCCCATACCAGAGACACATGAAGCGCAAAAGGTTTGCAAAGCCTCCAATCCCGGAGGTGATGCAGAACTACGCAACGTGTGGCAGCTTTTGTGAGCGGAAGGATCAATGCAGGTAATTAATAGTAAGAAAACAAAGATTGGTTTCACCTATGGGCCATATTAGTCGTGAACGCATAAGAAACCCAGCGAGGTTCTCTTTTTGTCATTTTCTAAGCTACGAGCACAGACCAAACATAAACACAAGAAATACCATGAGAGAGGGTAATAATGGTTGAAGCCCAGTTTTCAAACCCCAAAAATACACGTGTGAACAAGCACACAAAGAGAACTTGTCAAACACTGTTGAGAAACATTCTCTAACATCAGAGGTCCATGCATGCACGAAACTCATCATTGAGTTCTTACGTGCGTTGTGCATAATTTGTAAAAAAAAAAAAAACTTTCAGGTGATAAAGAGGCGTGCAAAAGACGCAACTTCACAGAATGCATTAATATCGGTCTGGTGTTACTCGACATTTCGATGAACTGACAGTTCTAGAGTAGTCATGACTGTCAGACTTGCGGTGCAGTCCAATGGCCTTTTGGTCAGGGGATCTTTCTTGTGTGTAAGCTTCAGTTTGATATGTCTATTCATGTCGTAGCTATGTTACACAGGAATCACTACTGTACTCACCGTATATGTGCAAATGACGCGATAGAACGGCAACACTATGTCAGTCATTACCACAATCAGTCCAGGTCATTCAAATGGTGCTAAGCACATCGTTAAACTTGCCATGCTCTCAGATATGATTGGCTTCCAGGCTGGCTACGTCATCTCGGACTGCTTATGATAAGCAAATAATGCAGAACTGCAGCCTGCGATGAAACTGAAACGACCCAGCATAACACGTTTGTTTTGCTATGTACTGTTGGCAAGCTATCGGTTTTGAATCGGGGAACACGATTGGTGGTGTGAACAGACGTGGGGCAAGTTAGTAAACAAGGCGACTGACCTGCTTGCCGCAGCAATGCAAGTTGAGATGTGTCGGGATTAAACAAAAAAGCACTAATAAAAACAAAACAAAAAAACAACAACCAAGAGTCAGATAGGTTACCCTGCTTAGAGCTGTCCGGTCGGCTACGCACTCTATCAGCCCAAAAAAACTTTGTTTTCAAGTGTTCGCTTTCAGACCCAATGCTTTCTATCAACAGAACTGTGTATCTATATATATCTTGTCTCATTGTTGGTTTAACCCAGCTCGCTGTCGATAAACACAATGACAGCAGCAGCTCTTCCTGCTTCCAGAAATATATTTTCAAGCTTTTTGCTCTCTCTCTCTATGGACAGTCCAAACCCTTTGCCGGGTGTTGACGGATCTTCTTTTTCTTTTCTTCAGACCTTTTAACTCACCTTAGGATTGAATAGATGTAAACTTCATAGTTTAGAGTATAATTTAAAACCCAAGCTTGCTATTTTTTTCGCTTTTTCTTACATTGAAACATGGAGGTTTCGTCTGAAACATTATTTTCTTGAGCGGGCAAGAAAATGAAAAAAAACTTGCAATATTAAAAGGAGGGTTCTTTTTTTTTTTACTTCTGGAACGAAACTTGGAACTGTACAGTGAAAACGAGAAATAATAACCTGACGTTATAAGCTGGTATTTTTTTCGATATACAGTTAATTTTAAAGCACTGAATGGAGCCCGCCAGTCTGGAGTTACAGGAATACTTTTATTTGAACGGGAAACACCCATGTCGTGTTATCAGTTTTTAAATGGGGTCTCGCCGTCATTCCGCAAATCACTCACAAAAAAGAAAAAGTGAAACGTGTTAAAGTGAGACACGTTCGGTTCCGTTCAACGTTACCCTAAATCGAGGTCACCTTCGGCGAACGATAACTCTGTGTAGCGCAAGTTGAAAGACCTCATAAAAGCAATCAAACCTAGCGAACACCACGCCAGATATTTTGACGACTGGTTTTGCGTTCCAACCGATCTTCATTTTTTATTATCTTCCCTTCAGTATTATTAAAGGCTCCTCTATATACATTTCGTACCGTTCGACATGTCATTATGGAAGACAGTGCTGCTTGCGGTCATTGCGGCAGCGATGAAACTATAGAGCACGTTCTCTGTCACTGCCCTCGTTACAGCGTGCAAAGACGGCAACTAGCTGCTGCGTTAGCTCGCCTTGACGACAGACCTTTGCCTGTACAATCAGTGCTGGAAAGACGACATGATTTGTCTGCTCACAGAAAATCAGTGAAGGCCTTACTGAACTTTTTGCGTGGCAGCGGCCTATTGTATAGACTGTAGCACCCCAGCTCCCCCCCCCCCTTTTTTTTTGCGCGCGTCTATTTCCCTCTTCGCTTTCTTTCCAATCTTTCTTCCCCATTCCCCCTTCCCCTAGTGCAGGGTAGCAAACCGGATGCTCCATTTTCTGCTTAACCTACCTGCCTTTCCCTCATTTTATTCTCTCTCTCTCTCTCTCGACATGTCATTTCATTTATTTCATTTATTCAACCTTAAGGGCCCGAAGGCATTACATAAGGTAAAGGGCAATAGAAAGGTTTAATTGTACCCAGATAATTTTTTCCTTGACTTAAAATCTGCCCAATTTGAGACACTTTCACTAAGAGTTCCTAACCTTGAGAAACGCTTCGCTGCATATCGTGCTATTCCATCACTATAATCATTTTATTATTACTAAACGGCACCCGTAGTTTTCATCTCATAACTTGTACTTCCCACTTGTCTGTTTTTGTATTGAAAGCCAGCCTTATATACTTTACTGCAGTCACGTAGTCAGCATTTCTTTTCGGGGAGAGAGAGAGAGGGGGGGGGGGAATAAGGCTAGGCGTAATTGTTCGAAAAAAAGTCTTTGCATGGCAAATAGAGAAAAAGTTGCGCAGTAATATAGACGGTCCTTAATTATTAGAATAAAATGATAACAGAACGGAATACAGCACAAGAGGACACTTTATTCAGTGATAGAAAGCACATTTTGACGCTGCAGTAGGTATAGTGCGTACGCACCAGAAAGAATGCGACGTCTAAATCTTTGCTTGTTCTTTCTGAAGTCAACGTTCGCCGCATTGCTACTACTGTTAATAATAAATAAAGAACGGTCGAGCGAAGTGCCCTTACAAGGTGGTCGAAGCAAACCAACACATGCTCCGGCTGCGATAACTTTCGCCGTTTACTACAGTGTCAACATGATCGAGTGCATGCAACGGGCACCGACATGGCAGAATAAAAGCTTGAGAACAAGAAGCGACGCATTAGCTGGCACACTGTTGGAGCGGCTCATCTGTACCAACGCGCGATGGTGATCCATTGCTCCCGTCGCTCTTTCTCGTAACGTCTTGTGGTAAATCAGTAAAATTGTGTTGTGGGCGAGTTTTTGTAGGTGTTGAGCACTTTACCACCGAGCAGTTATTAGACCTTTCTTGAAGTTTCAGCCACAACGCATTCGAGAAACGTTGCAATCTTCAAACAGTAGCGCCCCACCGTGGTGGTCTAGTGGCTAAGGTACTCGGCTGCTGATCCGCAGGTTGCGGGATCGAATCCCGGCTGCGGCGGCTGCATTTCCGATGGAGGCGGAAATGTTGTAGAACCGTGTGCTCAGATTTGGGGGCACGTCAAAGAACCCCAGGTGGTCGAAATTTCCTTAGCCCTCCATTACGGCGTCTCTCATAATCATATGGTGGTTTTCAGACGTTAAACCCCACATATCAATCAATCATTCTAACAGTAATGGAAACACAAAAAAAAGTGGTACCACGCGTACAGTGACGTAATTACAACCGTGGTCGTCTGATATACCACGTCTCCTTTATTAAGATGCCTGCCGAATGGCTCGTGTTGCCAGTGGAGTCGTCCTGCCTTCAGTTTTGAGCGAGCGCCGCACAGTGGCGCTCGTGATCGTCACTATTATCACGGCGTTTTTTTTTTTTTACTTGTGGCCCCTAGGCGCGCGACAGTCGAGAGCCATTCAAGATCTGCAACTATACACGACCATTTCGGAGGCTATGCAAAATGTAGAATTGTGGCACCGTCCGCCACAGGTGACGCTAAAGACCGACAGTAATCAAAAACGAAAGAAGGGAAAGGGTGTGGCAGCTGTTTTGTTCTCACGCGACAGGCGTCTAAATAGAGGCGGCTTTGGCTATACATTCCCGAGAGTGATGAGCGAATTCGCCAACTATGGCACTTCCGTCGGCACGCAATAGATAAATAACTGGAGAGCGCACCAACAATGATTCAACAGGTGGGTGTCGCAACCATAACAAATTGTTTACACTGTTTACACTGTTTATTTGGCAAGCACTCTCAAATTATGACAGGTAGGTTGCCATTATATCCCTCAAAAGGAAGTTTTATAACAGCTGTATCTTGCCGGTACTTAGCTACGGAGCAGAGGCCTAGAGACTAACAAAGAGGGTTCAGCTTAAATTGAGGACGACGCAGCGAGCAATGGAACGAAAAATGGTGGGTGTAACCTTAAGAGACAAGAAAAGAGCAGAGCGGATTAGGGAACAAACGGGGGTTAAGGATATTATAGCTGAAATAAAGAAGAGCAAATGGACATGGGTCGGGCATGTAGCGCGTACACAGGATAACCGCTGGTCATTAAGGGTAACTAACTGGATTCCCAGAGAAGGCAAGCGGGTTAGGGGGAGACATAACGTTAGGTGGGCAGATGAGATTATGAAGTTTGCGGGTATAAATTGGCAGCAGCAAGCACAGGACCGAGTTAACTGGTGGAACATGGGAGAGGCCTTTGTCCTGCAGTGGACGCAGTTAAAGGGATGATCATGAAGAAGATGATGATGATAATGATCATGACGATGATGATTATGATGATGATTTCTTTTGCCACGCGAGCGCCTGCCTGAACACAGGAACAGAGGACAAAGCGTCGTGGGGTTCGCTAGGCGCGAGTGGGGTCGAACGCTTTAATGGGTCGTCGAAGCCGTCGCATTCCGTACTTGTACTTACCTTTTCCAAGCTCTCCGTGTACGTGCCTTCAGATGTCTTCCTTAGTGGGCGTTCTTTGGGCATGTGGCCGTAGTCTTGTGAGTCACTCGGACGTCTTCTTTCCTGTACAGGCAATGGTTTTACTGATGCCTCAGACATTTTGGTTAGTGTTGTTTCTGTTGTGGTGTTCATTCACGCGCCAGACGCTCAATGTCTCGGCGGGCGTTGCCGTCCTTTCAGAATAAATGTCTTTTGGTAGCTGTTCTTGGTGAACTCCTTGAATAGCGATCGCTTTTCATTTGTTTACCAATGCGCAAAGCGCTATAGTGCTTGTGACTCCATAATCTGGCGTTTCTTGTCGACTGGGTGAATTTAGGGGAGGTGGGCCCTCATGGGACTCCCCCTTGTCTACGTGCCTGCTTCGCTGGTGGCATAGGATATATTTCTAGCGTATGTACTACATCGGGTTACATGCTGATTTCATTGTGTGCTCAACTTCCCAAACACCACCAGATGTCTTTCCTGTCTCCAATTCCTAGAAGACTCGAGTGTCTTCCCCCTCTCAGCAACTTCAAATTTTAAAATTTCTCTTCATGTTCCTCGACCTCGTCAATTTATTATCAAATTATAAAGGGACTCATGACTTACATGTGAACCACGTTCTCACTTTTTCCCTTCCACAATATATACTTTTCATTGTTCATCTGCCCTCCTAGGGGCTGAATACCCTTCCCATATACAGTTTTTTTACATCAATAATCAGCGCCGAAACGGACAAGGGGACAAGAAAGAAACAGATACAAGCGCTGTCCCTGTTTCGTTTCTTTTCCCTTGTCCGTTTTCTGCGCTGATTGTTGAAGATGCATTACCAATGAGCCTATCTCAAACTTTGCTTTCTATACAGAGTGACATGCAGTCGCCTTTATGTTCACCGGCATAACTCTTTGTTCTTCAAAAAAAAAAAAAGCTCTCTTGCTCTCTCACTGTGTTATTTAAATTAAATGAGTGGGGTCTGTAGCGCGTTAAAATATCCTCCACCAAAATCTTTCAATTTGCGATTTCTTTATTTTAGGGACGTGTGTCCACAGTGTAGTTGTTGGTAGCCACATTTCGGTTAGTTCTCGGAATGTGCGCTAGATGGCATACTTGTACATGATGAATATAACAAACCAAACCAAACATTGTTTACTTGCAGGAAAAATACAGAATTTTCCTGCGGGAGGCAAAGATTAAAGGCTAAGAGCCTGACGAGGTCTCACCCTCTGTTCACCAAAAAACAGTCTGCATCAGTGAGATATACATTTACACATCAGCAACACACAACTATATACATCGGTTGCATATTTCCCCCGTTTTTACATACTTCATTGGTAAAAGACACTGACATGCCATAATATATTTGTTTTATATATTCAAAATAATCAAACATACAAAACATACATTTTTGGCAAATTTATTTATTTATTTATTTATTTACAGTACCTTACAGAGCCCTCGAGGGGCATCGTGTAAGAGGGGGCGGTACAGATAATATGTTAGAAAAATATATATACATATATATCGACACATACATAGGCAAATATTGATTATAATAGAAAATGCAGTTCAACTTATGAATATGTAAGCAAAATACATACTAGAAAAGTGAGTTACACTATGTGAAGGTAAAATACAAAAAATATATTATGACAATAACTACAACCTAGCAATAGTGCGAAAACATCGGCCACAGTTGTATAAACAGTGATGATTACGAAGATGCGATAGAGCAGTTTTTGGTGCATAAGTATTTTTTAAGAGTATGGTAGAACTTTGTGTGGTTTCGTACTGACGCAAAATCATCTGGCAAATCATTCCACAAACGAATAGCTCGTGGAAGCACCGACTGGTTGAAAGCGTTAGTATTACCGTACATGCGTGATAAGCTAAAGGTGTTATGTAGTCTACTCGAAGTTCGATGTGCTAGATTAAGGTGAACAGATGGCATCATGCTGGTGTGGATGAGTATGTGAAATATTGATAAACGTGAGATGTCGCGGCGAATTTTCAGTGGCTCGAGTGCAAGGCCATGTTTAATCTGTGTTACGCTGGACGGGTAGCTGTGATTACGCGCTATGAATCGACTAGCTCTGTTCTGTATACATTCTAACTTATCTATGAGGTATTGTTGATATGGTGACCAAATGGAGGATGCGAACTCCAGTTGAGGACGGATTAGAGCAATATAAGCCAGTTTGCGCACATCGGAGGGAACACTGTATAGATTACGACGCAGAAAACCTAATGATCTTGATGTGTTGGCACAGATAGAAGTGATATGTGTGGACCACGAAAGTGTAGAAGTTAAGTTTATGCCTAGGTATTTGTAATGATCAGTGCGTTCTACAATGCTATTATAAATTATGTATTGGCTATTAAAGTTATCACGTTTGCGACTAAAGGTGATTAGTTTGCATTTGGAAACATTAAGTGTAGTCTGCCATGTTTTGCACCACTCATTAATATGCTCGAGGTCTTTTTGAAGAGTTAGATGATCGCTATTGTTGCGTATGGGACGATATATAATGCTGTCATCAGCAAATATACGCATACATGAGGATAAGTTGTCAGGCAGGTCGTTAATGTAGATGAGGAAAAGTAAGGGACCGAGAACACTGCCCTGAGGATAAGTTGTCAGGCAGGTCGTTAATGTAGATGAGGAAAAGTAAGGGACCAAGAACACTGCTCTGCGGTACACCAGAGGAAACGTAACGAAGTGATGAAGAGTAATTGTTGGCGATAGTGAATTGTTGGCGGTTAGTTAGGAAGTTTCTGAGCCTTGTTAGCGTGAGTGAATCAAGTTTTAGTCATGACAGTTTTAATATCAAGCGACAATGAGCAACACGATATACCAACAAAAGCACACATTTTAAAACACGCTTAGTTCCACATAATACATATTCAGAATACACTCAGTAATGAGAAAAAAAAAACACTGTTGGAACATATACCATTTTAGAATCACAGTGAACAACCATAAAAATAAACAAAAACAAAGCGGAAAATTACAGTAAATGACTATGGGTCTTCAATGGCGTCAGTCGAGAAAAGAAGTGATTTAAGATGAGATTTAAATGGTTTAGATTTCAGTGTAAAATCTATATTCAATTCGTGAAGGTTTAGCAACTGAATAACTTTGTAACCGATGTCCTGCTTTCTGTAATTCGTGCGTATTTTCTTAGTTTTGCGGGAAAAATTTCTGAATCCATATTTAGTTGATATAGTTTGTGGGTAGGAATCCTGTAGTTTATGTTTACGAATATGTTGCATCAGCTTAAAATTCTAAACTTGTCTGACAGGCAGAATTTCGTGTTTGAGGAAAAGCGGTTCAGTGTCCAGGTCCCTGGGATGTAAAACTATTATTATATCATAATTGCTCTTAGTTGTTGTTCCCCATACCAACATTCCATATGAAAGTTTAGAGTAGATCAAGCTATAATACAGCGATTTCAATAACTATGAGGGGAGGAGGAAAGTGATTTTACTCAAGCACCCTTCCGAACGAGCTAGATCTGTTAAGAAACAATTAACGTGAAGCGTCCATGACGGGTGCTCGTAAAACCAGTCTCCGAGGAGTTTTCGTTCACTGACTTGTTCTAGTCGCTGATCGCTGAATGAAAACAGATTCGAGATGGCGGTACAAAATTTGGAGTGTTCACTAGACGGACAGACAGACGAATGGACAGACAGACGGATGGACAGACAGACAGACAGACGGACGGACAGACAGACAGACAGACAGACAGACAGACAGACAGACAGACAGACAGACAGACGGACGGGCGGACGGACAGAAAGGCTGACGGACAGAAAGGCTGACGGACAGAAAGGCTGACAGACAGAAAGGCTGACGGACGGACAGAAAGGCTGACGGACGGACGGACAAACGGAGAGGCAGACGGACGGAGAGACGGAGGGAGAGGCGGACGGACGGAGAGACGGAGGGAGAGACGGACAGACGGATGCGGCCAGTTGACGATTCGCGGTTTACCGATAAAACCATCTAAAGTTTCACTCGCTCATTATAATTCACTCCATAGATATGCTGTGATTTTTTCTCTTCCATTCTTTCTTTTCCTTTCTTTTTTCTTTCTTTCTTTTTTCTTTCTTTTTTCTTCCTTTCTTTCTTTTTTTCCTTCTTTCTTTCTTTTCCTTCCTTCTTTTCTTTCTTTTCTTTTTTCCTTGCCTTCTTTCTTTCTTTTTTCTTGCCTTCTTTCTTTTATTCACTCACTTAATCGATGTGCACAGACCTTGGTGTCACTCTCAGCAAAGCTCTCTCCGCGGCAAAGTTCAGCTTACTCTTCCAGCAGGAGAGGAGGAGGAGAACCGACCGGGTTGTTTACGCTGCTCAGAATAATTTATCTACGTCGCGTTAGTTAGAAGAGCTCCCGCATGGTCATTCGTCTGCGAGGTTACGATTTGTCATTCTAGTTGAGTACAGCGTTACGAAAGGCTGCGAGATGAACCCTGGCGTTATTCTGTCAGATGGGCATAAGCTAGCTAACCACAGACACGCGCAGCCCAGTATCGATTCGGAGGTCTTCCACTTTGTGAAGTCGCACAGCCGCTTGCTAAACTCTTTGTATGTGCTGGCACCTGTCACGGTAGTCTAATGGTTATTGTGCTAGACTGCTCAGCGGAAGGTCACGGAATCATATCCCGGCCAAGGCGGCCGCGTTTTTGATGGAAGCCAAAATGCCCGAAGACCATGTACTTATATGTAGGGGCACGTTAAAATACTCCAAGGGGTCGAAATTCCGGAAGCCTTCTACTACGGTGTCTCTGAAAATCATATGGTGGTTTGGAACGTATAGAACTCCATCGATTATTGTATACGTGCTGGCCTGCTATGAAGAAATAAACTATGATGTCCCCAATTGATGTGCGGACCGGTTGGAATCAGTAATAACACGTGCCTTCTGCTATTTTTTTTGCACATCATTCAGAATACTTTATGAAATCAAGCCCCACTAGGCCTGAGTGTGCATCAGGGTCGTCTGCCAGCTTCGCTTGCCGACAACATATGCTTTTTTGCAGCTCGTGCACACATTCTCAGAGGACTGCACTATGTAGTTTGTCCTGCACGGAACACAAACAGCTAAAATACGGCAGTGCGCCTTAGCAATGCTCGCTGCGTGACCATTGTTCGATCGAGACAAGAGGAAACCGGTGGGAAGATGTCCTGGCGGGTTCAGTCGATCCTCACGCATTGGGCCGAACTGTCACTGCGTCGCTTCGTTATTTATTTATTATTTATTTACAGAGTACCTACATCGTCATATAGGCATTACGTAAGGGGGGGGGGGACAAAAAACAGTCCGTACACAGGAATTTGTAGCAAAATGCATAAACGCACATAAAAACACTGTCAAATTTATCAAAACATAATAATTGATCACAAATACATTTTCACACACACAGAACATACATAATGCAAGAATAATTTCACAGTATTGAAAAAAATAAATGACTATTTGTTATACTAACCTATTCGTCACTCAAGCTCTTCCACTCTCCTGTTGTTTTTGGAAAGAATGAGTAGAAAAAGCATTGGATCTGCGTTTGAAGGTAGATATCTTTTTGCCATTGTCACAGCGAATGGATATGTAGGGGGGTTGAACAAGGTAGCTATGGCGATTGATTCCTGTGTTAAAGTACTATATCTGGTGCAACAGATATATTTTAATCTTCTACAGATATAATTATTTTTCTGCTTCTCTCTGAAGCGCCGACCTCACGTTTGCATTAGATTGAAGACCGGGCCTCTTGCGGACGATCTACGGGTTTTAGAGATGCGGGCAAGTAAGCCTGATGCCTTTCTTCCTTTCGGTATTTAGACGGTCTGCGAATAGTAATGTCAGGCAACAGAAGACAGAGAGTGGTGTTGGGCACTTTAAATTTATCTAAAAGAACATAAAGTATTAAGCCCTGCCTGCTGCATCGAAGTATCGCAGGCTGCCAAATTTAAAAAATAAAAAATATATATATATAATTTTTTACGAAATAAAGAACAGAATAAAAGAAAGGGATGACTACCACCAGGGGAACGACAGCCAAGGAAGCGGACCGGGAAATCAGGGCTTTTATTTTGTATTTACCCTAAACTAATTTACATTCTATGTGTAATCTTCATCTTGACTTACAATGATTCTTCTTTTGTCCCCTTGTGCAAACTAATTTACATACTATTTTTTGTCTTGTTTGGTCTTGATTAACAATTCTTCTTCTGTTGTCTTCTTGTTATGTAGGCTTCTTGTACCATTTGTAGTCTTCGCTTGATGTCTTTCCATGGAGTCCTTCTCGATTCTTCACCTGTGTCGATCCCCCCCTTTTTTTCCCCTTTCCCTACAGTTTCCTCACCACGGCCCAGGCTCTTACATTTGACGCTTGATTTCGTATACACAATAAATAAGGAATTGATGTGAATTAGGCAACAGAAGACAGTACATACCCTTGACTAACATGGAATAAGCAGGTTATGTACCATCAGAGTTGGAGAGCTCGCACTTTTATTTGACTGGTATTACGCCACGTGTTTCCATGTGGCAGAGAATATGGCACGTATTTCAACGCTATGGTGGACGATAGCGGATGTTTTGTGCTGGATGCATGTGGAGAGCTTTTTTTTTTTTGTTTCTTCACAAAACCTTCGACTGATCAATTAAGAGGAGTAGGAGCAAATAAAAAAAAACAAAAATATTGGAAAGAGCTTCGTCTGGACAACATTAGTATTGGCAGACTGATACGAAAAATCAGGATAATTAACAGGCAGTTAGGCTAGCAGGTTGTCGAAGTCGATGTTATAGTTATTAGCTTTTACGTATCTGCAAGAATTATCTGAAGCGGCTATTTGGGGGCACCCCAGATAATGACCAGATTTTAGAGTACGAGTTATTGAACGAAGAGAGGAGATTCGGCTACTTGTAGCATGCATTGGAAACCATGAAGGCTACTGCAAACTGCGACGTAACGTTTGCGATTTGTCATTGTGAAGGCAAAATCTGTAGGATAATATCACCCGCCTGGTACCTCTGTCGGCGAGCTTTCCTGGAAACTTCCAGCGTTCCTCCATACAGAGATTTATCCGAACTCGTTTATTATTAGGTGCCACGATTTCGCCATAACTCCGTTCTTTTCGCCCGCCATCACGCAATGCCTCTCGGGATAGGCGTGGTCGACGACGCCCTGCTTTTCCCTGACGCCGAGATGTGCTTACCCGGATTACAGCACCTCTAACGTTAAAACTGTTGTTGTAATGTCATCCCGTAAAACTTATAGGCGTTCTTGAAGACAGCCAGTGCGTTGTGAAACATTTAAACTTATATACTACTACCATATATAGTAAAGCAGCTTTCCTTTTTTTGCTTTACTAGACGAGAAGTCGTAAGTTACTGTAGTCGAATCGCTGCCGCCAATGGTGGACGCACTCTACCTTCGCAGCAATAATGAATGATGCTTCGTTGCGTTCAACGTAAGTTTAGCAAGGCAACAAGGTGTTTAGATAAATATTTAATATTTATGCGGCCAGGAATTAAACCCTGCACCGTGTTCTGAGCAGTAGAACTAGAACGTGACGAGTCCCCACTATGTGTCTCGGGAAGCTTCGAAAATAGGAACGCTCATCATTTCAGCGTCGCAGGATGTCGATGAAATGATGACTCCTCTTTCCTTTTTCTCTTCGGATTTTCAAGGGCCTATAGCGCTACACGTTGTGAGAAAATCATAACGAGATAATTGCGCCTACTATCATCATGATTACGATGATTCTTCATGAGCGCTGGCATGCTCCACCTATCTGTCATGCCACTGGCTGGGTTAAATCTCGAATAATGTCAGTGATGACAGTAAAACATCTAAGATGTTTTGATAGATCTAACACAGCGCCACTACCACGATGCCAAATATAATGCAAGAAATAGTAATGAAACAACGATGGGGATTCTCATCTGTTCTGCCCATGCGGCAATCTGTGTTTTGGAGGACCCAAGAAAAGTTTATCCAACAATATTAAACCAATTCAATCCAAGCCCATATACGAAAGATTGATCGATTCCCCCCGCCCCTCATCTTGAAAACTCGGCTGTCTTGAGGACAGATCTGGAAGGGCATTTCACATAACGACATACTATAGAAAAAGAAATGTAGAATTGAGTGTCTTTAAAACTTATAGAAATGCAGCTGCACTTGATAGCATGATTTCACAAAACTTGCTTTACCGGCATTACTAAGTGGTTCAGTTGTTGCCTACTATAACTATCGATTCTCGCTGACAATGAGACGCACTAACTTGTGCTTGTTTTTTGGCATCGGCATTAGAGCTGTGCGCCGCCACCCGTTTTTGCGCACGAAGTTTGCGCCGCCGCCGAAGTTTTGAGAAAGGCCACGCCGCCGCCGCCGCCGCACAATAATTTGCGGCGCGCCGCCGTTTGTCTTATTTTTACCCAAGCGGGGATTCTGGGTATAAAATACATCGCTTTACATTCTTTTCGGGAGCTTTGAAAATTCTGCGGCATTCACGGTGTCTTGGCTGCTCACTAATTTCCGTGTAAGCATGGCCTGTCTATATAAGGACCCTAAAACAGCTTGTGAAGATGCACAGTCGAGCGTCTTGTTCTCTCTTGAAGTTACTAGGTCTTTTGGTGCAATTCGGGATGAACGAACAGTGGTTGACGTGACATGATTAAGGCAAATACTCTGAAGTAGTCCATATATGAGAAATATCGGTTGTAAATTGTTTTCTATTCTCCTTTGCCAAGCATTCGCCACATGCACCCCCGTTCTTTCTCGGTTCTCGCAAGGTTATCATGCGCGATGAACTTGTGATTTCGCTGCATTTTGTGTTTTCGATTGCGCAAGTGGAAATAAGAAGAGTGTAGCCGAGAAGTTTGAAATCGTGATAAGCTAAATGCTTATCGTTCACATTGAACACATCCTTTATGAAGGCATAAATTATATTGTGATAATTATTATTCAATGTAGCACTGTGTGCTGAACTTTTTCGCGTAGCGAAGCCACGTCAGGCCGAATGGCCTTTAGCTTCGCTTCGTTTTTCTGTACCTCTCCAGAAATAAAATCTGTTCATTCATTCAATAAATTTCGAAGAGCCTTTAAGAATGGCTGTATAGAGAGTGTAGTGCAGTGTAAGTGAGAAGAAAACCAATGAAAAAGGCTCCGAATTATTCATTCTCCCAACGGACACATTTTTTACTCCGGAGATATAGCAGCTCTTCATAACAAAGGCCAGCCTGCTTCGACGGTTCTTGTATATTTTTCGTTTGCTTGAATAATTATATGGACACACTCTGCAGGCTTTCGGCGTCCCTGTCATGTTGCGTTTATAAAGTCCAAATAAAATACTTTCGTACGCTCGCTGTATGCTGTTCCCGCGGGAAAAAATCTCGCGAGTGTTATATCGATGAACACTGCTTAAGCATAGGTGAAACAATCTGCCAATCTCCATCGCACAGAGGGCGCATGCGATAACACCACTCCACGTGCGATGCATGCTGTCGATATCTCCTCAACCGGAAAGGAAAGGCTGTCTGTCTTTTGCTGAACAAAGCAGTATGAAGGCATACTCAAGTAGGAGGCTGTGTGACTCGATCCGCAACTGTGAACTTTGAATATAAGGGCATGGTCATGAGTGCGAGGACATGGTATAGCGTGTTCGTTATTTCAGAAGGCATTATCGAACGGCACACGCTATGATATCACTGTACGAACCCTGATTTTTTCCCCAGTGCAGCCGTATTCCCATACACTTGCGTTTAGCAGTTTCGCAAATTCAAATAAAAAGAATTAGCAGCATGCAGCCTATGTTTGTTATGGGGCTGCGAGCTCCTATCGCAAGGTGTAAAATGTGAAGTCGTCTGCTGTAGGCCCGTGTGGTCAGATTTGGGTGCACGTTAGAGAACCCCAGGTGGTCCAAATTTCCGGAGCCCTCCACCACTACGGCGTCTCTCATAATCATATGGTGGTTTTCGGACGTTAAACCCTACAACGAATAACAATAAAATGTGAAGTCGTCGAATTGTTCTCTGACCATGATAATGTTGAAGTCACTACAAACTTGGCATACTCGCCTCAAAAATCTCAGGTCAAAACTTTTTGAACTTTCTGAAAGTGGACAACACTTCCGTAATGAACACATTAACCTTATGTTTTTAGGCATTGGAATGTGTTAGCAAATTTTCCGAATTATATGATCTCCTTTTAAAGTTTTGTGATAATTCCCATCAAAGTATATGCCACAAAAATATATTACATAGTATTTTATGGTAAGATTTTATGCTACCATAAAAATATAATCCTTTTTTATCATCGCCTAAAGCGCTTACGTAAGCATTGTACGTCATTCTACGTTTAATGATAATGCTTCTTGAGTTGATGCATTGAAAAGTAAATAAAAGCTAAGATCAAGAGGCTAAGAACCAGGGTTTCTCCTGACTTTTCCGTGAGAGTCGCAAAACGACGAGCTAAAAGCCACCAAAATTCACCATTGTTTTCTTTGAATTTCGTCAAAAAAGTCGCTATTTAGTTCATGTTGCCGACCTACAGTAATAAATAGTGCTAATTACGTATAGCCCCAGTAGTACAGTAACATCCATAGCCCCTAAATTTTACAGACGTTTTTCAATCCGAAACAAACTGCCCAATTCACCATGGAAGAGCTCACTGGCTTGAATTTAGCCTTGGAGTTCCATCACCCGCTTCACCAGAGGAGCACTGAGAAAGAGCCCCGCCGCAGTGGTCTAGTGGCTAAGGTACTCGGCTGCTGACCCGCAGGTCGCGGGTTCGATTCCCGGCTGCGGTGGCTGCATTTCCGATGGAGGCGGAAATGTTGTAGGCCCAAGTGCTCAGATTTGGGTGCACGTTAAAGAACCCCAGGTGGTCTAAATTTCCGGAGCCCTCCACTACGGCGTCTCTCATAATCATATGGTGGTTTTGGGACGTTAAACCCCACATATCAATCAGCACTGAGAAAGAGCGTGGATCTTAGAGTTTCCTCAAATTAAATAGAGGTGACTCTGGCACTGCGATCGTTCAGTGACCATGGGAATTGTGGGTGTGGCATAAATTTGCCCTAGTGTTTGGGCTTACAGGCGGCGAATCGCACTTGTGGCTTCGTTTATTGGTGTGTTTTGGTGTTGTCTCAATTAAAAGAATAAACCGTTGGGAGCTTCGTGAGCTGATTTGAAATGTTCATTCGAAACGATGAAGGTGGAAGACTAACTGCCGAGCATTTCCCGATTGTTGTTTTGTGATAAAGCAGCTTCATGTCACGGAAAGCCAGAATTAAGGAACTTGAAAAACGAAGACTATATATAGGCGAATACATGTACTGCTCATGGCTCCCATGCTCGCTGAAGCGCCATGCGTTGCAGCTCCCATAGACACTAGCGCCCGAGTTCACTCTAGTGTATTTAGGAAACTCTATGGCATTGTTGCACCAGCAGCGTCTGTGAAGGTCACCGCCCAGCAAAACTTTGTGATGGGTTCAGTTGTATCGAATACAGGGCGAAACAGTCACAACAAGAAAGGGACGGCGTGCGTATAGCTTCCCTGCAGTTTTAGACTATCTCATTGCAATGGAATGGTGGATCCCAAGATCGAACAACTTAATTGCAAAACAACAGGAATAAATTCGAAAGGACTGCGTACAAACAAAATACACGTACTGAATTGAGCGTTAAGTGCGCCTTCTACTGATGCTCTAAAGCTGTGAAAAAAAAAATGAAAAAGAGTTGTTGCCCATTTATTTCGAAAACACTGAGCATAGAATGCAAAACTCAGTCGAGTGCTAAGCTGAAAATTGCCAGAAATTCGCAATGTCGCTATTCATAATTTTAGGCCGCCACGAGCCTCTCGAATTCGCCGATTTGGCGAAAAATAGCCACCAGTGGCAACACTGCTAATAACTACTACTTTAGCAATGCCTTTGCTACACTTATGAAAAAAAAAACTCCATCAAGGTTCTCGAGGTCGATTAGTCCTGGATCATGTATGCCCTTAACGTTTATTCTAGATTGCGAATCCTCCTCAGATCCTGAAGCTATAGCAAATGACTTTAATAATTACTTCAAATCTTTTTTCCTGCCGAGAACGGCATTACTCCTTTATGTAATGCGTGCAGCAAACTACCTGCTGTTCCTAATCTTAAATTGAGCTCCTCCGAAGTGCATAACCTAATAGTATTTTTGAAGTTACGAAACATTCTGGCCCAGATGGTATGCCAAATATATTTCTAAAGTAGTACTCAGTATGGTGTCTTAATTATTTTACCGTAATATTTAAAAGAGTATATCTTCGCAACAGTTCTGCAACTGTTGCCAATATTATAGGTGAATATCGACGCTTTGTGCATGAGCTCCACACTTTCGAAGCATTATAATTAAGAAATACTATGTAGAATACCCAAACGCACAAAAGATAATTTTTATTCACAGCACGGCTTTTGTGTTGGCTGCATAGTTGCTTGAATTTACGCACGACATTGTTGCTTTCATTAACGATCAAAGACAGATTTATGCCATATTTATCCTATTCTAAGAAATTTTACATGGCCTACCATGCCAAACTTTTAGCTTCTTCGCCATTTTTTTACGACAAAAGCTCGTTGGTTAGATAGCTGATTACTTACGATCGCGCTCAAAATTTTGTACGTTTAACCATGCGAAGTAATCTTATGTACAGATCACATCAGGGTTACTTCGAGGCTCAGTGCTAGGTCCGCTTTTGTTCAATATGTAGCCGAGATTAGTAGTCACACACAAATTAAACTTGAAATGTATGCAGACGATTGCGTGATCTGTAAACACTCAAGATCAAGATGCGCTGATTACTCTTTTCTTCTTCATTTTGTAAAAGGAGTGAAACATGGCAATCGTCTAGTAAATGCAGAAATACCATAGTCACGAACTTTTCAATTATTAAATGGCCTCTTCATTAAAGGTATACTAATGACGACGCTGAAAATTTGTATTTACACCTCCTATTCTCAAAAACTCAAATAACAGTATTTGTAAATAATTAACATTAATACATGCTGCTGTCATTTCGACTGTTTTGCCCTTTCGGAGAAACATTTTTTTTTTTAATTCATGGAACAAGTTTCTATTTCCATCAAATCCTGACTCACGAGCCTACCCTCGCCCTCACCCCTACCCTTCCCCGCACCGCACCGCCGCCTATCCGAAAGACCCCGCGCCTTTGACACGACGTGGAAACACCGGCGCGCCGCCGGCCGGCAGTTTTGGTAACGGCGCACAGGTCCAAATTCGGCATTAAGCTCAGACAAGCGTGCGCGTTTGTGCTATATAGTGCAAGCCGTAAACTCAAAACGGGAGGGTTGTCCCCTACGTTACGTAACAACAACATCATTCTGTAATGCCCTTGCGTTTTTGTATTAAACGATTCTGTTTTATTACACCCGCCATAAAATCCCGTGGATGCAAGGTCCATTGACATATCCTAGTTTTTCTTTACTACGACGGTCGAATAACCACCAATGAAACAACGGATATCGGGCGGCTGTCTGATCCTATCGAAGCTATCAAATGCTATCCTTCGCTGAATGGATTTGGATAATTTATTTTTTTAGCTTTTAAGGGAGCTTGCAATGGTGTCTTTCATGTCCATTTCCCACAATAGATGGTGACGGGGCTGAGCAGAGAGCATTAGGCTTCCCTTGTTCAAGCACTCGAAGCTGAAGGCTCGTTCGTTGCAGGATCCATTTTAGAGTTTGCAGTGATATCTTTTACTCGCTCGCCGTAATGGCATTGAGACACTGAAGTGACATTCCATGAAGGACGCTCCTCTGTCAGCTGCCTGATGTGACCCAGTCGTATTTCTTTGTCGGTGTCTCATTGTTTCGTTTATTTTCCTTTGTTTTTTGGTCAGCTAGTGTGCATGTGAACACAAAATGGAACGGGAATAAGGAGGGTGGTGGGGGGTGGGCGCCTTTAAGGCACTCTTTATGAAGGCTTTCTTTTTTGGGGCGTGTTTAGAGTCTGCAAGAATACTATGGTTTTTCTTCTGTTTTACCAATTTTTCAGCATAGCCTTACATTGTGAGCTCCGCGTTTGAGATAACGGGGGGACATTAGTCTCTCCGGCAGCTTCCCATTTTCTTTTCATTGAAGAAACAAAGCTAAGACATTCCAAATAAGACAGAAGCTCAAAAGAAGATGGAAGATTGAAAAAATGCGATATTCCTGAACGTGGGAAGTCGCTTCCGGTGACGTTTCTATAAGTCGTCGTTTCTTCCTCAAGACAGGAATTGCTTTGAAGAAGACAAGGCTGTTTGCCTAAACGTTAGCTCCATCGACGCGCCATACTTCAAGAATTTTTCATACACAAGATAAGGCGAATGAGAAGTGCAGGTTGAACAAAAAGCGTATAGGAATGCTCTCGAAAAAGGCATCTTATGTACGTTCGATTTTAACGCAAAGCTTCGAGGGAATCATAACGCCCACTTTTTAGTGAAAGGAAGCTTTGCAACAAAACCTATTTGTTTATTTATTTATTTAAAGATACCTTACAGGCTCTATTACGGAGCATTGAGTAAGGGGGGTACATAGGAAAGAATGCTAGTGGGTGATACTTCTGCCACAATACAAAGCAACTACAAAGCAAAGCAACTACAGAGCAACTAATAACTAATAAAAAATACAAAGGAAGTAATAACATTGGAACTAATAACAGTGGTTTCACAAATGACAAAGAGGGGCTTCAAGCAACAACAAGAATTTCCCAGCCGCAAAAAAAGCACAAAGAACAAAAACAGAATTCAAGGAGGTTATACAATGCTATTGAGATAGATGTATCATTAATTGCTCGCGAAAATTTTCATGATTAGTTAAATTGACAATGCCGTCGGGTAGGTCATTCCAGAGTGCTATGGCACGAGGCAAAGCCGATGAATTGAATGATTTTGTTTTTCCAAAGATGCGTGTGATGCTTCGCTGATTGAGAAGTTGTTTAGGCATGCGCAATGGTGCCGTTAGTGGGAAGGGTGGTGGCCTGGACGCGTGAATATATTTATGAAGCAAAGACAGGAGGGCAACTGTGCGCCGTATGTCTAGATGCTGTAATGAAAGGTCATGTTTTATTTGTGTGACGCTCGAGGGGAGACTGTAAATACGTGAAATGAACCGTGCCGCCCTGTTTTGCACAGCTTCTAGCTGGTTAATGAGATAGGCTTGGAAGGGGGACCATATGGGTGATGCAAATTCCAGCTGTGGGCGAACAAAGGTTAAGTAAGCTTGTTTGTGGACGTTATTTGGCGCGTTTCGTAGGTTTCGACGTAAGTATCCCAGTGTTCTTGATGCGTTTGCAGATATGTAGGTTACATGTGCCACCCAAGTAAGATTAGAAGTGAAATGAACGCCGAGGTTCTTATACGAAGACGACCGTGACATGTTGAAATTATTTATGGAGTAATCAAATTCAACAGTTAATTTTTTTCGACTAAAGGATATTACATTACATTTTGATAAATTTAAAGTCATTTGCCATGCACCACACCAGTTGTTAATGAGATTAAGGTCTTTTTGGAGAGCAAGGTGGTCATCGGTACTAGTTATAGAACGGTATAGAATGCAATCGTCAGAAAAAAGCCGTATTGACGAAGAAATATTAGTTGAAAGATCATTAATGTAGATTAGAAAAAGTAGTGGCCCCAAGACGCTACCCTGAGGCACTCCGGAGGTGACGTCGGAAATTGGAGAGGAAGAGGTATTAACCAGAGTGAACTGCTTTCGAAAAGACAAAAAGTTACGGATCCACGATAAGGTTAGCGAATCTAAACGAAGTTCTGTTAATTTTGAAATCAGATGGGAATGAGGTACGCGGTCGAATGCTTTAGAAAAATCTAGGAAAATGCAGTCGGTTTGTAAATTATTATCCATATTGAAGTGAAGATCAGTGGTAAATTCCAGTAATTGGGTGTCGCAAGAAAAACCTCGCCTAAATCCATGCTGATTCTCAAAAAAGAAGTTATTGGTTTCCAAATGACAATAAATCTGCGAAGGCAGGTCGCGGGTTCAAATCCCGGCTGCGGCGGCTGCATTTCCGATGGAGGCGGAAATGTCGAGGCCCGTGTGCTCAGATTTGGGTGCACGTTAAAGAACCCCAGGTGGTCAAAATTTCCGGAGCCCTCCACTACGACGTCTCTCATAATCATATGGTGGTTTTGGGACGTTAAACACCACAAATCAATCAATAAATCTGCGAAGAAATAATATGCTCAAGCATCTTGCAGCAAATGCATGTTAATGATATGGGGTGATAATTTTCTGGTGAGTATCTTTATCTATTGCCACTTTTAAATAAGGGAACTACTTTACCTAGTTTCCAATCAGCCGGCAGTTGTCCTGTTGATAAAGATTGCGTGAAGATGTGGTACAAGATTTTACTTGAGCATAATGACGTGTTTTTGAGCACCTTAGAAATAATGTTATCAATGCTTGAAGAAGTTGATAATTTAGGTTTTCCAATAAGATTCGCAATCCCTTCAGTGCTGATGGCAATAGGTTCCATGAATGTATAATCAAACTCGGGGACTTCGGGCACTCTGGAATAATCTTCACACGTGAACACAGATGAAAAAAATGAGTTCAACACTGAAGCGCTATCTACATCTGATAGACGCATGTGGTTAGCATCTTGTATACTGACAGATGTGGTAGCATTGTGAGGGGAAATTACTTGCCAGAACTTTTTCGGATTAGTAGTTAACATGGAAGGCAAATCGTGTGTAAAATATTTAGATTTTTCTTTGCTTACAAGAGAGCAGTACTCTTTCAAAGCACTCCTGTCTCTTGTACCAAGCCATTAACCAACACGTTTAGGCTGAGCAGGAAGATCGTGCTATTGTCGTCCACAGGCCGCTTGCGAAACAATCTAGAATGGGAATGTTACGGGTTAGCCTCCCCGCATTTCGACAGATAAGAAGGTTCAGCTCGTAGAGCTAGTATATAGCGTGGTCCAACTTTGCTGGTGTGATGATTTCGCTTTGTTTGTTTTGTCACCTATTGTAGTCACAGAGTCTTCTTCTGCTTTTTTTTATTTTTACGTCCACCTTCCTACGTGTAGAGTAGCGAATCTGGGGCTTCGTCTGATTGACCTCCCTTTCTTTCTTTCATATTTCTTAGTCGCCAGCTTTGACATGTAAATGTGGAGCTGCGGTCGCGACTCGACCACTCGAGCTCGCGGCAGTACGCGACACGGTGATCCTTTGGTTCCCGTGCTCTATTGCTGACCCGAAGGTCACGGGATCGAATCCCAGCGCTCACATTTTCGATGGCAGTTAAAATGCTTGAGGCCCGTTTACTTAGATTTAGGTGCACGTTAAAGAACCTCGGATGGTCGAAATTTCCAGGGATTCTATACGGTGTGCCTCATACTCATATAAGGGCTTTGAGACGTCAAACACCAGTTTAATAATAATAATAATAATAATAATAATAATAATAATAATAATAATAATAATAATAATAATAATAATGTTGTGTTGTTGTTGTTGTTGTTGTTGTTGTTCTCTCGCAACAGTGCGCATGCGTGACCATTTATCTCATTGGTCTGCTTGCTCGCTTCCGGAGCCCTGACGCGTGGGTGGACTCGTTGTAAAACAACCATTACATTTTATTACAAACATACTATAGAGGTTTTGAATGAACATAAATAGGTGCCTTGACCATGGGATGGCCGATGTTTCGACAAGCCAGATTGTCTATTTGTTCCCACGTCCACTTATCTTTGCCAAAGACAGGCCCACCTATCACAACATCAGCGAGCGTGTCTGAAACAGCTACTACTGTTTACTGAACCTCTGTAATATATTGTATATTCATCCGTTGCCTTCAACCTTTGCTTTGCATAAATGCGAAGTATTTTTTTGTGCGTACTGCAAGCACTTTTGGCGTCTATCTGCGTATCTATCTATCTATGCTTACGTCTGTCTGCTCTCGTGATTATCCCATTAATTTGACGTCAACGAAAGCTACTATGGCAGGGTAAGATGGTATGACGAATTCAACGCGCTGGTAAACACATTAGTAATGTCACCATCCCGTCGAGTACTTAGTAAAAAATTTCCTACCAGACAGTGGCACATACCTTCCGCTGGCGGGTGTGTGCCACAGGCGATTCATACTTACCATATACCCAGGAACTACGAGAACACACTTGGGCATTTTTAACGCGTGAGTGGGAAGAAATACCTTACATCGGCAGCGTTGGCCCAAGGCATGCATAAAAAATTACCCTCAGGGTCCCAGCAGGAATCTAACCCAGGCATTCTGCGTGGCAATCAAGTATTCTACCACAGAGCCACGCCAGGCCTCGGAACTGCTCTTAAAATAGATCCTAATGTTGGTGAAACGTCACTTGTGGTTGCAGTGCTGGCTATCTCATTTTATAAAGCTTACATATGTACATTTTTGATACAGCCGTAAAGTCTGGTTAACGTCAATTGTGTAGTAGAGTTAGGCAGCTGAGCTGCCGTACTCAAAGAAACAACAGTGTCAGTTGCAGAACAAGGAAACCTCTGGTTTATTCTTGGGCCACGCTTTTATAGGCGTGCGGTTGCTTATCCGCTGCTGCGTCAGCGCAGCTGATGACGAAGTGGAACGTCACGCAGTAGGCGTTCTCACAAATTGTAGTTGGGTGTCATGCGCTGGATTTCATTTATGTATAGAAGTTCCCAGGCCTACCATATCCTCGCGAGCACCAGTGTTTTATATCAGCTTACCGCTTATAGCATTGCTAATACTCATGTTCTTGGTGACATCCTTGCACAAGTGCACACAACTGGTTAATAAACACCTGCAATTTTTCAACATATATCTGTGCGTGCCACATTTATACATATATTTAGCGTCGTTCTATGACCTGTCGCTCAATAAATACATTACAGCATGGTCACCTTCCATCCGCTTGCTTCGCATAACGTCAATTCCCAAGATACATGGGATCTGCCAAATTTTTTATCAAAAAAAAAAAACGTTCGTTAAGTCTAGACAATATCAGAAAACCAAGCTTGCATGACACTTTGACCGCATGCGAAACGCCAAGAAACGTAAAAGGTCGAAACGTAGCTCTCCATTGTACTTTATTTTTTAGCGTCCTCTTTATTTGGAGTCCTCGTTAGTATAGTGGTCAGTATCTCCGCTTGTCTTTGTTTGGCCCCCACATCAAGCTGAAAAAGTCTAGTGATGTAAATGTTTTTCTTACGTCACAGCACACCCTCTGTTTGCATTTATATGCGTCTAAATCTGGAAGTGGTTCGTACTTCCACCAAAACACCAAGCGTTGCAGGGATAGTTGAGCAAATGCATTCCCAAAATACTTTGTATACCATTTCTACCCCATCTCTACTTCACACTGATCTGCAACGCAGGTACGGGCATGCTTCATTTATTGATTTTTCGCTTCTTTTTCGTTCACCAGAACTAGGGACGTCGTCTCACTACGTTTTCATATGCGGGCTACGGGAAGCAGCTTCTTCGCAGTTTGGTAAACGGCGAGAACTTTCGGGAACGTCGGCACATCAATATGGCTTACGGCAAACGTGCTATAATTCATATAAGCAGTACTTCGCCATGCGTCGTTTGATTTTTGATGGCGTGCTTATAGCGGACGAAGAAGCACCTATTGACGTCGCATCTCCTCCTGTAAGGGTGCTCTGATCTAAGTTCTTTTTCCCAGTTTTGCAATAATCTAGCAGAGTGCATGCTCATCGAAAGCGTCAGGAACAGAGCATGAATGGGAAGTCGTTTTATAAAGCTGAAAGCGTTAGATGTCTCTGCATACACGAAAATTGACCATCGTCGGCGTCCCGCGACGACGGTGTCAACACGAGGGGTGCAAGGAATCATCGCGCGATGGCTGCACGATGTCGGCATAACATCGTTGATGCCAGAATTCGTGACGTCATTGTGACTTCACTAGGACGTCATCGCGACGCAACATAACATGACGTCATCGCATTTAATCACCGCTCGGTGAAAGGATGAGCCGATCGCGGAGGCCATGCAAAACGAGGTGAGGTGCAGAAGGCTTTCGAAGGGCGTTGTATGAGGATCACTGCATCTAGAGGAGCGATACGCAGAACGAAGCATCCATCCGTCCGTCTGTGCGTCAGGACTGACAGAAGCACGGACGGATGCACGCACGGAATGACAGACGGAAGCATGGACGGGCGCACGGATGGATGTATGGACGGACGGAAGCACGGACGTGCGGACAGACGGAAGCATGGACAGACAAACAGGTGGACGGATGGACAGAAGAGCTCATGGACGGATGGACACATGGAAGGAAAGATGGACGCTTCGCCCTGCTCATCCTCATTCACTCCTTGGAAGAGGATCTAGTTATACTATTCCCAAGGACATACACACACAACGCCCTCTATTAACTCCAACTAAAGGTGGTTACATACTACTACTACTACTACTACTACTACTACTACTACTACTACTACTACTACTATACTACTACTACTACTACTACTACTACTACGCAGCAACTATGGACGAAGGAACGACCCATGGTCTGAGAAGATTCGCCCCTAAAAAAAACCCCGCAGGCACACAGACAAAAAGGAAACACGCAAGCCACACTCCTAGCCCTTCCTAGTGCCGTGTGTTGTGCTCTCTTCGTATTGAACGCTGATTTTGTGTCACGAGTCATGTTCAACCAACATCATCATCATCATCATCATCATCATCATCATCATCATCATCATCATCAGCCTGACTACGTCCACTGCAGGACAAAGGCCTCTCCCATGTTCCGCCAGTTAACCCGGTCCTGTGCTTGCTGCTGCCAATTTATGCCCGCCAACTTCTTAATCTCGTCTGCCCACCTAACCTTCTGTCTCCCCCTAACCCGCTTCCCTTCTCTGGGAATCCAGTTAGTTACCCTTAATGACCAGCGGTTATCCTGTCTACGCGCTACATGCCCGGCCCATGTCCATTTCCTCTTCTTTATTTCAATCTTATATCCTTAACCCCCGTTTGTCCCCTAATCCACTCTGCTCTCTTCTTTTTTCTTTTCATTGTTACCATTTTTCTTTCCATTGCTCGCTGTGTCGTCCTCAATTTAAGCTGAACCCTCTTTGTAAGTCTCCAGGTTTCTGCTCCGTAGCTAAGTACCGGCAAGATACAGCTGTTATATACCTTCCTCTTGAGGGATAGTGGCAATCTACCTGTCATAATTTGAGAGTGCTTGCCGAATGTACTCCACCCCATTCTTATTCTTCTAGTTACTTCAATCTCGTGGTTAGGCTCTGCGGCTATTACCTGCCCTAAGTAGACATAGTCTTTTACAACTTCAAGTGCACTATTACCTATCTCGAAGCGCTGCTCCTTTCCGAGGTTGTTGTAGATTACTTTCGTTTTCTGCAGATTAATTTTAAGACCCACCTTTCTGCTCTCCTTGTCTAACTCCGTAATCATGAGTTGCAATTCGTCCCTGAGTTACTCAGCAATGCAATGTCATCGGCGAAGCGCAGGTACTAAGGTATTCTCCATTAACTCTTATCCCTAACTGTTCCCATTCTAGGCTTCTGAAAACCTCCTGTAAGCACGCGGTAAATAGCATTGGGGAGATTGTGTCCCCCTGCCTTACACCCTTCTTGATTGGTATTCTGTTGCTTTCTTTATGAAGCACTATGGTAGCAGTTGATCCCCTGTAGATTTCTTCCAGAATGTTTATATATACTTCATCTACGCCCTGATTCCGCAGTGTCTGCATGACGGCTGATATTTCTACTGAATCAAACGCCTTCTCGTAATCTATGAAGGCTATGTATAGTGGTTGGTTATACTCTGAGCATTTCTCTATTACCTGATTGATAGTATGAATGTGGTCAATTGTTGAGTAGCCTGTTCGAAATCCTGCTTGTTCCTTTGGTTGATTGAATTCTAATGTTTTCTTTACTCTGTTAGCAATTACCTTTGTAAATAGCTTGTATACCACAGAGAGCAAGCTGATCGGCCTGTAATTCTTCAAGTCCTTGTCATCTCCTTTCTTATGTATTACCAACGCCCAGCGTCAAACGCAGCTACAATCTAGGACCCAGGCAAAAATCTGTGTGCCAGTATGGGCGCATTCTCGTGAGGACCTAAGAAATGATAGGAAGACCATTGAGAAAACAGGTGTTGTCGATCGGTTCTCCCGACGCAGTGTGTGTGTGTGTGTGTGTGTGTGTGTGTGTGTGTGTGTGTGTGTGTGTGTGTGTGTGGTGTGTGTGTGTGTGTGTGTGTGTGTGTGTGTGTGTGTGTGTGTGTGTGTGTGTGTGTGTGTGTGTGTGTGTGTGTGTGTGTGTGTGTGTGTGTGTGTGTGTGTGTGTGTGTGTGTGTGTGTGTGTGTGTGTGTGTGTGTGTGTGTGTGTGTGTGTGTGTGTGTGTGTGTGTGTGTGTGTGTGTGTGTGTGTGTGTGTAAAGGGACACAAAAGTCGAATAACAATTTACGTCATAGTGAAAGCTCATACCGCAACATCTAAACAATAACATTATCAACAACACTGCCCTACTTACCGAGAAATTAAAGTAAATGCACAAGAACACAAACGGGATAGAAGAACGTTCTTTGCTTTCTGTGCTCCTGCAAATTAGGTTTTTTCAGCCGTGAAAAGCTATTTACAGTGTTGAGGACAACATCAGCTGTGACGCCTGACAACAGGAAGTGGCGTGACGGTACTGAACGCCGACGTTTCACCGTCACCGTGGCGGACGGAACCAGCCAGGATGTGCAAGCGTGACAAGGGCCACCTTTACCACAGCGGGGCTTCGGAACCTGACGAGCATGTGAGTCAACCTGGTCCTACCAAAGTTTCTTACATCAGGGCACCAATACTCGTTATGGAGGCGATGAGGAAACCTGAGGACATGTCGAACGAAGTAAGCTCTGCGAAAAAGGTGAGAGTGGAAGAGCATATGTACAACATGTAGGAGGGGACATCGATCTACTCCTTTATTGATGAAGATATTGAATCTGATGACGAAGCAGATCCTTTCACTCAAGTGACATATAAAAAGGGTAGATTTGAGGGAATTCATGTGGTATTCCGACCAATAGAGGAAACGAGAACCTTCTGGAAAGTAAACCCAAACGTTGTAGCCTCGGAAATTGTTGCACTTGCTAAAGAGAAAGTGCGTTCTTTCCGAGTGAACAAAGATGGAAGTTTCTCAGTCACCGTGAGCTCTCTTGCTTCAGCCAAAAGCTTGTTGTCTTGTACGCAGGTGGCTGGCTTGCTGGTGAAGCCATTCATTCCGGAGTCTTACATGCGAAATGTAGGCAAAATAAGACATGTGCCTCTAGAGTACACAGAAGAACAACTTACAGAATATTTAACAGAGGCAGGAGTGATATCGGCTAGACGCCAGACTCGTTACATACGACAAGAAGATGGCACTGTAGCATCGCACCCATTGCCAAGTGTGATTTTACAATTCAGGTATGACTGACCTCTTCCAGAGAGAGTATTCCTTGGATTTACAAGCCATCCAGTTGAGGAATATCTGGGCCCAGCAAGACGCTGCTATAATTGTCAGAGGTTCGAACATTTGGCAAAAAATTGCCGAGGAACAAGGCGCTGCAAAGTATGCCACCATCACAAGGACTGCAAATTGATAACACAACCTAAGTGTGCCAATTGCAAGGGGACCCACGCTGCGTCGTTCTCTGGATGCCCACAGAACAAGGTGGCTTCTCTTCAATATCAACGAGACATCATCTACGGTCGCACGCAACAGCATGACACGCCTGAGCCCGACATGAACACCATGAACCCTGCACGGCCTCCTTGACCGCAAGCACCTGAACGCCAGGACCATGTGATGACGTACGCGCAAGCTGCAAGAGGACAACGAAAGCAAGGGAAAAGTGTGGGGACATCAACAAGCCAGCAGCAAGCTCGACAAGAGTCTCAGGAGGGACCTCAAGAGAAAAGTGACCACGTGGTTAACATCGGAGAAAGCACTAGCACATCGCGTCCAGTAAGTGTAATGCAACCAGAAAACTCCTCTGTGTCGATAGCTCATCTTGTCATACCAATGTTATTCTCGGCTTTAAAAGCCATACTAGCCGCAATCCCAGAGGCTAACAACCTTCCTGAGGTCAAAGCCATCTTGTCGATGGAACAGGTAGTGTTACAATTAGCCACAACAGTCACTGCGCAGGCAAAACATGAATAATTGTTATCAAAATGTCGCGATCTTCCAATGGAATGCGAATAGTATAGTGTGCAGACTTCCGAAAATTTGTGGCTCAGAGCTCCTTTCCAGTGTTATGTATTACAGAGGCGGGGGTAGACACCACTTTTCGGTTATCGAACTACGTTGTGTATATGTCCTCTAGACCTACAGGACCGAGCAGAGCGATGCTATGTGTGAGAAAAGATCTGCCATCAGTACAGTTGAATGCTACATCATCGGATTATCCAGAATATGTAGCATGTGAGGTTAGATTTGGTCGAGTAAATATAACAGCAGTCAGCGTTTATCTGCAGCCTTCCACAAATATCTTGCTTTCTACATTGACAGCACTTTTCCGAACGTACACGAAAGCTGTGATATATTGCGGAGATTTCAATGCTCACAATGTCATGTGGGGAAGTGCGTACTGCGATCGTCGCGGAAAGGACCTACAAAAAGCAATTCAGGGTAGTTCATTATGCTTGTTAAATGACGGTTCAGTGACGTTCCTACGGGGTTTCAATTACTCGAGTTGCCTAGACCTCATGCTCTGCTCACATGATATTGCATCTGCGGCGTCATGGTGAACAGACATTAAAACAAGGGGTAGTGATCATTTACCTATCCTAATACAGCATCCAAAACTACGCTTTAATAAATATAGGCCCTCAGCAAAGATAACTAACTGGCAAGCATTTCGTTATCATATATTACGTCAAGCTGATACTGTTACTGACACTGACAGCTTAGTCTCACTCTTAGAAAACAAATTAAATCAGTGTTCCAAGTTCGTTAAAATTCTAGAAGGTTACGTTGGAGTAGACGCTGAATATGAAAGACTTAGGGCCATTCGCCGCAGAGCTGAAAGAAAATACAGACGCACGGGTCTACTTGAAGATTACCGTGACTGTCGAAGAACGCATGACCGCATGAGACGACAACTGGATAGACTAGGCAAAAAGCGCTGGCGGGAATTCTGCACTTCGCTAACGCCATTTACACCCGAGTCAAAATTATGGAATGTTCTACGCTCTTTAAATGGGACCGTAACTCATCAACAACCATTTAAAGCATTAGCTTTAGTGAAGAATGTACCGGAAACAACCGTTGCGAACGAATTTCGTCAGCATGTTACACGACCTAGTGCAGCCGGGCACACGCCTGAATACATTAAGTCTGTTGCGGATATTAAAGCATTGATTACTTTTTCTCTCAATACACATCATGATGACCTAGATAATCCGTTGTCACTGCAAGAATTAGATAATGCTCTTGCAGTGTGCCGACAGAGGACAGCAGCTGGTCCTGATGGGATAACATATGCAGCATTAGAAAATCTGGGTCCTGTGGGCACATATACTTTGTTGAAGATATTTAATGATGCATGGACAACAGAGTGCCTCCCACCCTCCTGGAAAGTTGCAAGAGTGGTCCCAATTCTCAAACCCGGAAAAACGCCTTTATCCATAGATTCTTTCCGTCCTGTCAGCCTGACTAGCTGTCTTTGTAAACTTATGGAAAAGATGATAGACGCTAGACTTCAGTGGTGGGTGGAATGTACGAACGTGCTTCCAGAAAATATGGCAGGCTTTCGAAAACGCCGCTGGACCATGGATGCTATTCTGGACATTGTAACTTATGTAGATCATGAGAAGAGCTGTGGAAGAATCGTCATTGCAGTATTTTTAGATATAAAGCGAGCATTTGACACAACCAGCCACGCTCATGTACTACACGGTTTAATTTAGTTGGGAATAGTAGGCAGGACACTAAGATGGATTGCAGAATTCTTAAGAGACAGGAAAATCTTCATTGACACGGCCGATGGTAAAAGTAAAGAGCATGAAGTTAGTCAAGGAGTCCCACAGGGTAGCGTACTAAGCCCATTTTTATTTAATTGCGTTATGGCTGAAATATCCTATATCTTACCTACTAGTTTGAAATATTCCATATATGCAGACGATCTTTGCATTTGGGCATCAGACACGAGCATTCAAGCAGTTCAGCAAAAACTTCAAGATGGGCTGACAATAATCAATGGCTTTTTTTAAGAGCGGAGGCGTGATTCTTTCCCATGAGAAAACATCTGTACCTCCGTTCCCAAAAAAATGCCTTAAGAAATTCAAACTTCAGATAGACTCTCAGCGCTTACAACTTGTGCGGCAGCACAAATTTTTAGGGGTTATTTTAGACAGACGTCTGTCTTGGGCACCACAGATAAAATTATTAGAGGACAGAGTCAAATCAAATCAAATCAAATCATTTTATTTTCCCAGAAAGAAACAGGTTCTGGAGAGGTTCACTGGCTAACAGCTGTTTATGGACAGCTTGACGAGGCCAGTGAACCAACCCTATACAAGGCAGGTGGGACAATGACAAAGATGTGTATAACAATAAAGACCATAAGCTAACATTACAATACCAAATACGGTGTAATAAAAACATATATATAAATTCCTACGAAACATCCTTTACATGGACGCGAGCAAAAAGAAAAAAAAAACAAAGAAAAAAAAGCAAAAGAAAAATCCAGCAACCATAACACCGTTATTGCCAAAAAATAAAATAATAAAAATAAATAAATGATGAAAATATCAGGGAAGATATATACAAATTTGCTCCTTGTGTATGTGCTGCATCATACAATGTACATCACATGTCAGACAAACAAAATTATACAGACAGAATTATATCATATAACCTATTCGGTACAGCATGGATGCACACACTGAAAGAAAAATGAAATTGTACTATCGTACAGACAGCACATTTTACAACGTGAAAAAGTTAGCCTATATTTACAAAAAAGGATCGTAGTTCTTTTAATGAGAAACTGTTTACGTGACTGTATTTATTGAGAATCATTGGTAAATTGTATTGCAATGTTTGAGATTTGTAATTATTGCGAAACCTCGGAACAATCCAAACATCACTGCTTCTTGTTCCTAACAAAACATTTTTTGCAGTTAGACATGCGGTCAACTCCCTAATCAATATATTACGTCGACTGACCGAAGTGAGATGGGGTAGTTCATGTTCTTCTTTATTGCGTGTACATTCAGCAATAATTCGAAAAAGAATAGCTTACTCTGCCCCGGATTTACATGGGATATCACGTCACTTAGGGGAGAGGATTCAAAGATTGTTGGCCAGAAGCCTTAGTATATGTCTTGGTGTACCGCGAGCGTGTGCCAGTGCTTTAGTATTTGCGGAGTCTCGTCAACCGACTTTCCTAGCTATGAGATTTACGGAAACTTGCCGGCATTATCTTCGGTTGGCAACTCAACACGCAAATCATCCCCTATACCAAGCTATTCAGGAGAGATCAACCGCAAGAATACATAAAAATATAGTAGAATTCAAGTGTTTACTGCGTAAACGCACGAATACTGGCCTCCATGTGCATCCCACCCACAATGGCGACTCTCTATCCCAGATATTACAACTTCGATTGCGGGAATAAATTGTAAGAACGATCTGCCCATAATCGTAATAAAGCAATTAACTTTAACACACCTTTATACTATCTATGAAGACTATATTCACGTGGACACCGACGGATCATGTCTGAATCAAAGCTCTACGTCGGCATTCTTTGTACCTGCATACCAAGCGAGAAAAGCTTTTAAACTCAGCCATTTCACAACATCCACAACGGCAGAACTCTATGCAATACTCTGTGCTTTACGCTTCATATGTTTACAGCCAGGTCCACTTCGATGGGTAGTTATCAGTGACTCACAGTCCTCATTGGTTTCTCTAAAAGGAATCAGCTTGGGAAACAAAGCTAGTGAGCTCGCATATGAAATACAGAGGAAGTACACTATAGCAAAAGATTAAAACCACACCATAATGTTCCAGTGGGTGCCGAGCCACTGTAGAATTACAGAAAACGACATAGCTGATCACATTGCACGCGAAGCGCATGAAGAAAATAATATATCACGCTACATCTATCGATGAGCGATGCACGGTGTCTAATAAATAAGCTGAGCTGTCAACTGTCTAAGGAAACCTGGTTCGAAAATGGTGCACAAAACTCTCTGTTGTATAACATTGATCCCGGTATAGAATTGAATATTCCGTTAAAGGTTAGCCGATCGGTAGAAACAGTCATCCATAGGCTTTGACTTGGTACAGCCTACACGAAGGTTTTCCTGTATAGAATAAGGAAAGCTGGCAGTCCTACCTGCTCATGTGGAGAAGCTCAAGAAGACGTGGAGCACATTCTTCTGCATTGTAAAAATCATGAAGTACCTCGAAAGAACCTTTTTCAAAAACTGAATTCTTTGGATAAGAGACATCCATCAATTGCAAAAATCTTGGGTCGACCATGGCCAAAAGGAAAGCTACAAGCCACTGCAGCGAGTGCAGTCGTGCACTTTCTGGAGGAATCAGAAATAGCTCAGAAGTACTAATTAAAAAACAAATGTTAACAGCGGTATGTTTCAAAACAGTATTTTCGTGTTTCACTACGATATTTTTGGGAAAACCTGTCTGAAAACATGTCAGTATTTAAGCGACAAGATCACCTTAGACATTTGATTGAACTTTCACGTTTTTGTGTGAACACTTAAATTGGCGTGATTACTTGTGTGTTTTTTTTTGTTTTGTTTTTACAAACTCAGTGTGGTGCGGACACAGTTCTATGCAGTGTGGACCCATTTTTGTGTGGTGTCGACACTCGGTGGAAAAAACGTGAACTCATTGTGTAAGTGTTGTGCTATGTACATATGTATAGCCTTGTGTTTGCTACAAAATGTGCGATGTTGACTTTTGTGCAAGAGAAGAGGAGTAGCTGGCGCCACGCATTGGCACCAACCTCTCCTTACATACATTTATTAAAAAAAAGAACACAAACGCCGCAGTAGGACATTTTCAAAATCATCCCGATGACATCAGACGGACCGCCTACAATTAATCACTAGTAGTCGATCTAACTGCACTAAATAAAATACGTTCCATGCATAAGAAACGCAATACAATGCTGCTTGCTCGTTTCTGTTTGATTCATAGAAAAAAAAAAACTACCGGACATTACTATAGGAAATGGCGCGAGTGGTTCAATTACTCAATTTTCGCGTGGTTACACGGGAAAGGTGTTGCTGTCTAGCGGGGCGCCGTTGAAACAAAAGCGTCTGCAATCTCGAAGCCAATGGCGGTAAATTGATCAATGGCCGTTGTTGCTGCTGTGGTTGCCGCTGCTTTCTGACTGCTGCTACTACCGCAGTAAAGCCCGGCACCGCTGTACACGGCAACAGTGACGTGAGACGGTCAGATTGGTCCGCTTCCTGAGGCGGGTAATTTTAATTGTGCTAAACCGATGCGGAGCACTAAAACGTGATTTTTTTTTTCTAAATGGGCCCTTCGTTGGCACAAAAGTACGAGGTTTCTCAACCACTATTTAAACAATCAACGTCGACTTAATAGTTGACTTTAGTGTCGCTTTAAGGAAGACGGAGCAAAAGGCCTCTCCACACGCTGTGCTCTCTATCTACAACACATATATAAGCATTTGATTGTGCGTCAGCACTACGGTACGCAGGTCAAAAGACGCCGAAAATGTATTGATGCCGTCAGAAAGCTTTATGGAGATCCTTCTGTCCAAATGAATTTAAAGGGTGGAACGCAAAGGGGAACAGCGTTCGTTAAAAAGGATATGAAGGAAGAATGTATGAACGAGATATACATGTGAGGTGGAATATATATAAAACAGTTCAGTCCCTAGAAAAGTTGGACGTAGTGGAGTACGATATAACATTAACTGCTGATGCATTACGCTCCTGATGTAAGCCAGGAACGCCCACCCACTACGGGTGTGCATTTAAACTCGTATTAAGAAGAATCAGCACAACAGCAGTACTATTTCGTAAAAACGAATTAATAGTAGAATATATTCATACACACACAAAATGCAAGAAAGTATTACAAGGGCAACGTTGCTGTATAAATCAAATTAATATTTTTGGCAGATGTCAGTTAATATTGATAAGGTGCAAGACATGATAGAGATAAATTGGGGAATAGGCAAGCTTTATTGAGGTGAAAATTACGGCGTTTACTTATTGCTGAGTTCGGCAGGAATGCATGGCTAGTTGACTGTCTGGCGACTGCCCTCGCTAAGTCGCTCATTGTCTGCGAGGACACATTGTTTATCCTAAAGAGGGTCAGGCGTACCGCTTTATTTAGACATGATTCATCGTCCCGCCCTTCGCTCGCAACGGAGACACATGGGTGCCACAAGCGAGCATGCAGAAACGCCTGCACCTCGTTCGCTTGTGTTTATATTACTGTCTTTCTTCTCTGGCAAAGCGGGCCCGATGACTAGAATATCCACCACCCATTTATATATAGCTATGATAGACACATGTTCTTTAACTGGAGAGAGATAAAGACAGAGGAAACACTCCACGCCTGAATATGCCGTGGATAAGGAGGACTATGGAACTCTGTTAAATGAGGGTTTACAGGAGTGCTCGCTCGAAGATTCAAAAAGGAGATAAGATGTGATAGATTTGTGCGGACACACCCACGTAACCGGCAAGAGAGAAAGAGAGAAACGAGAAAAAAGGAAGGCAGGGAGGTTAACCAGATGCTAGTATCCGGTATGCTACCCTACACTGGGGTTGGGGAATAGGGTGTTGAAAGAGAAAGGGAGAGTTAAAAAATAAATAAGAGAAAAACACCGACACACACGCGCACACGTAACCGGCAAAATATCAACGCCAAGTATTGCCTCGAACATACTTGAAATCAATATCCAAATGCGTTCCGCAAAACTGCACGCGAAATGGAGCACTTCGCGACATTGACCTCAACCTGGCTTGAGAGTAAACAATCAGCTACGTCGCGGGATTGTGTTTGTTGCCACGTTTCTTGCTTGTGCTGACTTTATCCGTTGTCAAAGCGGTTACCACGGGCGGGCGTTGTCGTGAGCACGTGCACGTGCGTCACTGTTTTTTTTTTTTTTGCGTGTGTGTGTGCGCTTACGTGACCAGCTGTGTTACCAACAAACCACGCAGGGTCATTAGCTACTTTCTGCAACAGAAAAATACAAGATGTAAAGTTTTGTTTCGGTACACACTTCAGGTGTGTCACCCTGGATCAGTTAACTACAGTGCTCAGCTTCTGACGCGCAGGTCGCGGGTTCGAATCCCGGTCGCGGCGGCTGCTTATCTACAAAGTTCTCGAGGTCCATATACTGTGCCATGTCAGTACACATTATACACCAGATGGCCAAAATTTACGGATCCCTCCACTACGGCGTCTTTTATAATCATATCGTGGTTTCAGTACGTAAACGCTTCGATATTGTATGACACAAGTATACATTTAGGAACATGTAAACATTTTCTGTGATAACCTGCTCATAGTAAAAAAAAATAAGAGATCCAGCATGTAGCGATCCCGAAGCGTTAATTTGGGAACTAGACATTTGCTGGAGACATGTTCTAGTTTGGTGAAAGAGAGAAAAAGATAGTGAAACGAACGCAGTTGCACCTTGTTTTCTCCCACTGAAACAATAAAATGTGGGTGGGGAAGGGGAGGGCAGAGAAGGGTAGCAAATAAGCTTCTACTGCTGTTGTAAATATTGCGCTGAAACACAGCTCAGGAAATTAAAAAATTAAGAAGATTCTAGTCCACAAAACGCTTTTTTTTTCTTGCATTTCGAGATCGATGAAGAGAGATTAGCGCACGCTATGTCATTTTCCTTGCCTGCCTGAACCCTTAGGTGAGAATTGAACTCTAGAAAAAATATTGTTGCGACTATTTCCCCCCATTCATGTTTTCGCAAGGTTATCGAGAAGATCATTATGACACTACGAAACTTGAACGAGTCATCTACTCGACTGCATATGATGTTCATGATGTTGATAATCATTTCTCATCGAATTCGTCTCGAGGCCTTCTTTGTGTAGCTACAACAGGAAGGTAACTAAAAACCGGAAGGGAATCAAAATGCCGGAAGTTCACACTAGGAAGTCGCTTGTGCTAGAAAGAAGCAGCTGGTGGCAACATGGTTGCCATAACCCGAGGAGCTTCGCAAACAAAAAAATCTCCACTGCAATAGTGAACACGCAGACGCAAGCATTCAGCGCACCAACATGTTCTTCATTGTCAAATTATCACATCCTGTCTTTCGCTATAAAACCTTATCTCCGTAGGGTTGTCTGTTCATATCGAAAGGGTGGTGTGCTGCTTAATCACGAAACAAGGAAGCAGAAAAGACAGAAAGAAGCCCTGTTCACGGTTTTCGATTTCTGAAAAACAGAAACAACGAAATTTCAGCAGGGCACCGAACGAAAAGTAGAATAGAGTAAACTCGTCATTCTATCTTTTTTTCTGCGCCTTTATATTCACAACGCATAGCGTTATCGCAATCGCTTCAGTTGTTGACAAGGCCCCAAACACGTCCACGCTATGCAGTACTAGGAATAAACCCATATTGTTTCATAATATGATACCACGAAATTCCAGGACCAACCTTATGTTAGGGAATAAATCATAAGCTGAGTCTCTTTCGTCTTCTTTTTCTGGCAAGTCTTTTCTGTTTTTTCTAAGAGTCACCCAACAACGTTTTTTTTGTTTTGTTCTGACAGGACACTTTGAATTCTATATTACACTCGCATGTCCTCGAAATTTCATTCTCAAATGGTCGCTGAGTGAAGTCCGAAACACGATATCCACATACTGCGCGCGTGCTCGGACATGATCGGGATACGAAGAAGTACGAAGGGAGTAAACAGTATCGGCACTTACCTCCGAAAGAAGCCGGTGTTGGCGATGTGTTATGTCAACACCGCCCTACAATTTTGTACATTTCGGTCCATCTTTTAAAAAAAAATGGACACGAGTGCCAGAAGGCGCGTGTCAACCTTTAGAGATAGCTCGTGTTCTCGACGCCACTGCCCCTCTGGAAGTAAAAAAAAGAACAACTCAAGATTGGAAGAGGGGGGAGGGGGTGGAATCGAAACAGACGTCCTGTCATAGAACAAGAACTGTCTCGGGGAAACAGAATTATGCCCGACAAGACGGCGTCATCCTGGCAAGCTGAAACGATTCGTATTTCGTAGCGATGATTGCTTTTTAAGCTCAACGTATGAATCCCCATCGCATTGCTCTTTGGGATATGTTTCGTTATACCATAGCACAATTTACTGTAACTCGTTTTATTGGTTTCCTTATTTGTGTCCTGTAAGTTTCTTTTTTTTTTCCGTCTCCACACACTAAGCTTGCCAAGTAGCTCCCGACTCAACTCAACAGTTACAGTACGATGCTTTACACGACGTGGTGACGTAAGCAATGACGTCGCACCGTCACCGTGTGACGTCACAAAGCAGACGCAATACGCTGATTGTTCACCGGGAATCGGCACCTCCGTTTCCTTCGCAGCATGCTCTACAAACTGTGCCCGCGGATGTAAACAAGCTGTGCGGTGTCAATAGCCGAGTACAGATCGTCATTTCATTGGACACGTGCCACAGTCGATGCACTGCGGGGCGCCACAAGTCATTATTAGCAGTCCGCGGACGCGGAGCATCTACGTGTTATCGACGTCCCGCTGACGTACGCTGCTGATGGAACCACTGACCTCCACTAGGGAGTGGATGGAACACTGACCTCCACTAGTGGAGGTCAGTGGATGGAACAGTGGACGCCATCTTTCGCTGGGCAATACGACCACTGAGCGTCGCCGTTCTGTTTTCTTAGCGAGTGAATTGCTTCATCTAAACACGCAGAGATCGCTGCAAATATATCGGGCGCGCATAATTCAGATGGGTCCTACCAGTTTTCGGTAACATTGCGTGCTCCGGGTCACCGAATAAAGAAACTTGATTATCAAAACAAAATCAGTTTTGTTTCGTGCACTCGTGCTTCGTACATGGTATAGAATGTTTGTAAAACATTCTTACAGACAAAAAGTAAAGTATTCTCAGTAGTCAGTTTGGGCGTAAGGGCATAGGCTGCATTTTTTCCTGGGTGAACTGTTCACAAAACTTGCAAGTTTAATGAATGAATGAATTAATGACTGAATCACTGAGTTAGTTAGTGAGTTAATTATTTAATTATTTATTTGTTAGTTAGTTAGCTTGTTAGTTAGTTAGTTGGTTAGTTGGTTAGTTGGTTAGTTAGTTAGTGATTTAGTTAGTTAGTTTGTTATTTGGTTAGTTAGTTAGTTAGTTAGTTAGTTAGTTAGTTAGTTAGTTAGTTAGTTAGTTAGTTAGTTAGTTAGTTAGTTAGTTAGTTAGTTAGAAATACATTATGAAAGAAAGTGCATGACTGGCTCTTGGATATGTGCAGTAAGCTACATATTGTTACGCCTGAAGTAGGGGTACGGGGGTTTATTGAACGGAAGCTGGGATGGCGAGGCCGCACCGGATAAAACTGGCGAGAGATCTTCTTCTTCCCAAGTCCACACTTCTATTCCCTCTTATCAATCCGGCACATACACGTCGTAATATTTCCCCCTTCGCAGACGAAGCGCACCGCGCGTTTCATGCATCGTCCCGCAGTCTAAAAGCTTTGAGGCGAGCCACATGGGTAACCTCGGTCTTGGTTGATCGTCTCCCACTAGCTGTCAGTCGTGCTATTTTATAATCTACTGCACTGAGGCGCTCAAGGACAACGAATGGGCCAGTGTAGTGGGCGAGAAGTTTTGTGGACAAGCCACGCTTGCGGATAGGCTTCCACACCATTACAAGGTCTCCCGGTTCATATGTGACGTGGCGGTGTTTGCTGTCGTAGCGGAGCTTTGAGCGGTCTTGCGATGCTATAGTACGCAGGCGGGCAAGACGCCGAGTTTCTTCTGCAAGGCATAGTGTTTCAGCTAATGAAGGATCGTCATTGTCATAAAACGAAAAGATAGTGTCCAGGGTATAACGAGGGGGTCGAACGTAAAGAAGGAAGAAAGGGCTGTGGCCGGTGGTTTCGTGTTGGGCAGTGTTGAAGGCATACGTGATGAACGGTAAGACGTCGTCCCAGTTCTTGTGATTGGACGCCACGTACATTGAAAGCATATTCACCAGTGTCCGGTTCGTTCGTTCAGTAAGGCCATTCGTCTGTGGATGGTAAGGTGTCGAATGACGAAGTTCCGAGCCACACATACGGAGCAGTTCCTCAACAACGTCTGCCGTAAACTGACGGCCGCGGTCGCTTATTATGACGCGAGGAGGTCCGTGGCGCAGTATGATAGAGTGCAGGAGAAAGGAGGATACTTCGCCAGCAGTCGCAGATGGCAGGGCGGCCGTTTCGCAGTAGCGGGTCAGGTAATCGGCGCACACTACAATCCAACGGTTGCCTTTTGCCGAGCGTGGAAAAGGGCCCACGAGGTCAATGCCAACTTGCTCAAAGGGAGTGCTGGGAGGCGTCACAGGCTGTAGAAGTCCAGCCGGAGCAGTCGTGACTGATTTGTGCGTCTGGCATTGAGTGCAACTGGCCACGTACTGCTCAACTGACTGGCGCATGCGTGGCCAGTAAAATCGCTCCTGTGTACGAAGGAGTGTTCGCGTCATTCCCAGGTGACCCGAAGTTGCGTCGTCGTGCATGGCGCGCAGGATGGAGGAACGGAGTGTGTGTGGCACCACCAGCAAGAAGCGGGAACCCGTGGCCGAGAAGGTCCTCTTGTAAAGTAATCCTTCACGAACGCAAAAGCGTCCGGCCAAAGTGGACGCTCGTGCTTCAGCAAATAATGGCTCCAAGCTGACATCCTTCCGCTGTTCATTTTCAAAGGTGGTCTTGTCCGGGAATACTGGAGTCACTGACGCAATTAGGTGATCGAAATTGTCGGCATCGCAAAGTGTTGTAGTAAGCGGCATCCGCGAAAGGCAGTCAGCGTCAGCGTGCTTCCTGCCACTCTTGTATGACACCGTGAAGTCATACTCTTGCAAGCGGAGGGCCCAGCGTGCCAGGCGGCCAGATGGGTCTCGGAGGCTTACAAGCCAGCACAAGGAATGATGGTCCTGTGACCACTTGAAAGGGGCGACCGTACAGGTATGAACGGAATCGCTGTACAGCGAAGACGAGTGCCAAACATTCTTGCTCAGTCACTGTGTAATTCCGTTCTGGTCTACTTAAAGTTCTGCTGGCATACGCAATGACATGTTCCTTTCCACTGTGTCGTTGTACTAGAACTGCACCTATGCCAATGCCACTGGCGTCAGTATGAACTTCGGTCGGCGCCGAAGGGTCGAAGTGCCGGAGAATGGGCTGCGATGTGAGTAAGAACTTGAGTTGGTTGAAAGACGTCTCACAGTCATGTGTCCATTCAAAGCTAGTACCTTGACGTAGCAGATTGGTCAAGGGGAAGGCAACGTCGGCGAATGCAGGAATAAATCGGCGAAAGTACGAGCACAGGCCTAGGAAGCTGCGAAGCTCTTTCGTTGAGCGAGGTGGTTTGCACGCTTTCACAGCTGCTGTCTTGCTCGGGTCAGGCCTGATCCCATCTTTGTTCACAAGGTGCCCAAGTACTAAGGTTTGTCGCTCGCCGAAATGACACTTCTTCGAATTAAGTACAAGGCCAGCGTTTCTAATGCATTCCAGAACAATGTCCACGCGTTCGTTGTGCTCACGAAATGTGCGCCCAAAGATCACGATGTCATCTAGGTAGCACATACAGACATTCCATTTTAGGCCACGCAGAATGGTATCCATGAACCTTTCGAATGTGGCAGGAGCATTACATAATCCAAACGGCATCACGTTAAATTCATAAAGTCCGTCTGGAGTTATGAAAGCAGTCTTTTCCTTGTCCGCTGGATGCATGGGAATCTGCCAGTAGCCTGAACGTAAATCGATAGACGAGAAGTATGACGCCGAATGGAGACAGTCCAAGGCGTCATCAATTCGTGGAAGAGGATAAACATCTTTCTTCGTGATGGAGTTCAAACGGCGATAGTCGACACAAAATCTCCAGGTACCGTCTTTCTTTTCACAAGGATCACAGGAGCTGCCCAAGGGCTCGATGATTCTTGAATGATGCCCTTTTGGAGCATTTCACGCACTTGATTGTCTATTATCTTGCGCTCGGACGGCGATACTCGGTACGGTTTTTGTCGGATTGGCTGTGCTGTTTCTGTATTTATCCTATGGCGTATACGAAATGGAGGAATGGAAGGCGTATGGTCACTCTGGGAGAAATCAAAAACTTGCAAGTACTTTAACAAAACGTCCACAAGCATTCTGCGCTTGTCGGCAGTCAGCGCCTTATCAACCATAGGTAAAACTTTCGAACTGTCTGAGCAGGCGGTCACTTGTTCATCCCGTCGAACGTCACTGAGGACAGCTACTGTTGTTGGCGAGTATTCTTTAAACGACGCTAGCTTAAGTCCTCCTGGTAGCAGCACCGGTTCGTTTGAATAATTCGTTGTCCAAAGGTCTGAACGACCTTCACTCACTGAAACTATGCTGTGGGGTACCAACGTGTTCTTCTTTATACAACTTAGATGGAAAGGCTCCACTAGCGCATCGAAACTGGTCTTATTGTCGTTAATATGCGAAGAAGCTACTGGAACGCGCACAGCACAGAAGGCCGGGATAACGGTATCTTCATAGACTCGGAGCGCACCGCTTTCCGTACCCGAATTCTCGATAAGTCCATGAGGAACAGCGTCACTTATGATAACTTCGCCATTTCGACAGTCTACAGTGGCTCCGCACATTCGCAAGAAATCTATGCCTAGAATGATGTCATGAGTGCTCCGCGGAAGAACCGTGAATTCTGTCACAAACACTTGATCACTCAGTAACACTGCCGCGGTACAAACACCAATCGGACACAACGAGTTGCCGCCCACGCCACAAAACGTTATCGCTTTCTCCAACAAAAAGGTCACCTTTCTTCCCAAACGAGCTTTGAACGCAGCACTCATGATCGACACAGCGGCTCCAGTGTCCACCAAAGCCATCGTATGTACACCATCAACAAAAACTTGCACTTTGTTTTTAAACATAAGCACCGGTGGAGGTATCTCTTCTTGCAGCGAATCACCAGCGACCTCACCCCCAGCGGCCGCGCTGCCTAGTTTTCCGGAGGCGGCGAAGGGTAGCGGCGCCTAGGAGACGGCGACCGATTGGAGCGAGGGGCTGGCGGGGGTGTCAGACTGCGGTCAGAGGCTGGAGAACGGTTTCGCAGCGGCCTTGGTGTCTCGTAAGATGCGCTTCCAGGGAACGTTGGTGCTTGTGCAAAGTCGGACAGGTGGGATCTCGGTGGGCAGTCGTACCTCGGCGGCTGCCGGTAGTTACAGTACCTGGCAATGTGGCCTTCGACGCCACAGTTGTAGCAGATGGGTAGGGGTCGCTCGCCGAACCACTGCTGAGAGCGCTGGGCTGTGTAGGGTCGCCTAACCGAACGGGGTGGAGCAGATTGCTGAACGGGAGCTGCGCGCCTCTGTGGGGCGGGGCCGGGACGAAGACGTTGGTCATACCGCTGGTCAGACGGGAATGAGTCTCGGCGTGGCCACGAAGCCCTAGCTTCGCGAACGTCTGTCACACATACTGATGGTGGCAGAGGAGCTGACGGGGCCGGGTAGTAGGATGAAGAGGTAGGCGTATGACGGATGGTGTCGTGGAACAGTGTGTCTTGTCGCTGTAGTTCTTCCCGCACTATTGTCCGGATAGTGGCGGCAAGGTCGGCGGGCGGGCTCACGTCGACGCTGGCGACCGTTGTTACATTTGCCAGCCTACCAAATTTCGGGGCAATACGACGGGTCTTTAGCTTCTCAAAAGTACGGCAGTGGCGTTGGACGGCGGAGACGGAAGTGAGGTCTTCCCTGCCTATCAAAAAGTTGTAGACGTCCTCTGCTATACCCTTCAGAAGGTGGCCGACCATGTCCTCTTCAGTCATGTACGGGTCTATGATCTTGCAGAGCATCAGGACCTCCTCGATGTAGGTGGTACACGTTTCTCCAGGAGTCTGAGCTCTTTGAGCCAACGTGCGCTCCGCGCTCTTCTTTTTTGAATCAGAGTCGCCGAAGCATTTCTTGAGCTCTTCAGTGAAACGATCCCACGTTGTTAAGGAATCTTCGTGGTTTTCGTACCACATCAGAGCTGTTTCCGTGAGAAACAGCGCGACATTTCCCAGTTGGTCGGTGGCATCCCAGCAGTTGTACCGGCTCACCCTTTTGTACTGTGTCAGCCACGCATCCACATCTTCTCCTGCTCTTCCCGCAAACGGGCGGGGTTCCATATAGTGATATCGAGGTGCAGCTGGCACTGACCTTTGTGTGGTTGAGAAGGTGTGACCTTCGCTCTCGGCCATGGCAGTTGGTGTCGGTGGCAGACCGGCAATACGACGGCTCCGGCGAAGTTCGAACAGCTGTGGCTCCGTGGTTCGTCGACGTATACTGTACCCAGCACCTTCCACCACTCTGTTACGCCTGAAGTAGGGGTACGGGGGTTTATTGAACGGAAGCTGGGATGGCGAGGCCGCACCGGATAAAACTGGCGAGAGATCTTCTTCTTCCCAAGTCCACACTTCTATTCCCTCTTATCAATCCGGCACATACACGTCGTAATAATATTAAGATTCATCACCGTTGTTATGCGCGCGCTTAGGTTGTTTATCAAGATGGAACCTGACGCTCACGGTTGTGACTCGCGAAGGGTTGTGAGGTGGTCACGAGTCTTACAGCAAGAAACCAACGATAAATAAGCGTGGATGGAACTTCAGTGGCCTCTAATGAAGTAGATGACTAAAAAAGACAAAGAACAACGAAGATAGAGAGGGAAACGACGTAAGAAAAGCTGGCAAGCTAACCTATACATGAGTGCTTGTATTGTTACCCTTTAATATGTAAGCAAAGAAGATAGGAACGTTTGAATAAAATGCTGGAGATATTTGGAAGAAGGGTAAGAAACAAAAACAAAGCGAGAAAGAGTAGCGAATATGGATAACAGCACTGCATCTACTGAGAACACATACGGGATGGCTCTATGCTCTCCCGTAGTAGAGTACCAAGTACTCAAAATTGTATGCTCGAAATCGTTAATCACTTTTTCTAAACACACAGGATTGTAAGAACCGGCCCTTCTAGAATATTGCAGCAAACAAAAAAAAAGTTTGAGTACATTTCTTATACCCTTGTAGCACGGGCACGCTAACCTCATTTACGATGAACACCAGTTAGAGTTTGTTTTTAATCGCGAAACTGAATGATACGGCACTTGCTTCACTACCCCAACAAAGCAAAACCTTTCGTGAGAAACAAGTCGTGTGACACTCAGTTTCACGATTAAAAATATAAACGTTAACTAGCGTTTGTCGTAACTCAGGTTAGCATGTCCGTGTAACCAGGATAATATATGAAATTTAGTAGGGATTTAATTTTAACCAAAAACACTGTGCAAAATGGCTTCATGGCGATGCTTCACAGCTACTCAGACGAGCTAGCTTTGCAACACAACGCACGTTTTTTTTTTTTAATAATTTTTCGTGAATCGTAATTGAGGGTGCGAGTTATACACAAGAAGATGTGGTATATGTAACAGGTTGTTACAGGTTAACAGGTTGTTACAGGCAGAGGCCGAACGTAAAGATAATGTCCTAGCCATGCCACTGCAAGCTTGAATTTTTTTTTTTTTTGGTTTCGGTTTTGGTGGTTTGTTGACTTAACAACCGAAACTAGTTTCGGGTTTGATGGGAAAGGCGAACTTTGGATTTAATGTTTAAATAACGTGGGTCAGTCTTGAATGTGTAAATACAGTAATGACATGTTCAACAAATCGCACCGGTGCAACTTGACGAGAAAGAGAGAAAGAATATAAGAAAGGGACGGAGGCTAACTAGAGGAAGTCCGGTTTGCTACTCTACACGTGAGGAGAGGGCAATAAAGGAGTAAGAGAGAGAGGAGGAGATGGGCATTGCCCACAACATACACACCGCACACACAGTGCAGGGTTTCACAGGCAGCTGCTCAGTGATGTTGCTCTCAAGAATGATAGGAGGACTCGTGTGGCTTATTGGGCTGATGAACTTGAAGGCCACGCACCCAAAATTTTCTCCAGAGTAAAGGGTCGATCATCCAGTCTCATTAAGGCACACTTGTAGGGTCCGCGATCTTCTTAGAAGTCGGGACAACGGCACAGGACATGATCGAGAGTTTCTACGCAATTGCGGCTGCCACAGTTGAGGACATCAGCCCTACCCAATGCGATAAATGAATGAATTGGTAAAAGATACGCCGACCCACAAATGACACAGCTTGATGAAAATTCCATAAAGGTGGTAGGATAAATGTGGCTTTCTTTCTAGAGCATTGGGGGGGGTAAAAACAATGTCTAAAGTGATTATTTTTTCTTAAAACATTTATATGCACGATGTTTTTTTTTCAATATTACTTCCATAAACAAATCCAGTTAACAAACCTAATGATCATTTTCAATGGAAGGGTGGAGCGTTGTAATTCCACCATTTATATCAAATGAGTAATCATTATTTGAGGAAAAGCAGGCATGGCTCTCCACCAAAGCAACCACATTTCAACGCGCACTCAATAGAATAACTCTCATCTACCGACACTTCAAATCATTTGACAGGATTTTGGGGGCACTAAACTTAGCTTGAAGCCCTTTTGTACGACAGTGTTTATTGCTCCTATCTCTTCGTATTTTCAGAAAACGCACTTGACATTCTTTTTTTTCTGCCGCCATGTGCGTTCTCATAACAGGTGGCATTCAAGTTCAGTGTATTAAGATTTAAGTCACTTTAACGCTAGATAACGAGAACGCACTGCCTCACCAGAGAAGGATTGGCCACCCTGGTGCAGTATCTGGCCACTACCACCCACATGCTTACGTCAAATAACTCACGGCCCTCAGTCCCCAGCAGCTGCGAAGCAACTGACCACGGCGGCGGTGAGATCTGCAACGCAGCAGAGGGTGCTAAGAATCTCTGGATCCGGACAGGCCGCCATTGGAACCTGAACTTGGCAACGTTTAACGCTAGAACCTTATCTAGTGAGGGAAGTCTAGCTGTACTATTCGAGGAGCTAGAGGGTGTTAAATGGGATATAATAGGGCTCACTGAGGTTAGGAGGACACATGAGGCCTATACGGTGCTACAGAATGGGCACGTCCTTTGCTACAGGGGCTTGGCAGACAGAAGAGAACTGGGAGTGGGGTTCCTAATTCACAGAAACATAGCTGGCAACATAGAGAACTACTATAGCAATAATGAAAGGGTGGTAGGTATCGTAATTAAACTGAATAAAAGATACAAAATGAAGGTAGTACAGGCTTACGCACCTACATCCAGCCATGATGACGCTTCAGTTGAAAGCTTCTATAAAGACGTGGAATCGGCAATGAGTAAGGTAAAAACACAGTATACTATAGTGATGGGCGACTTTAATACAAAGGTAGGGAAGAAGCAGGCTGGAGACCAGGCAGTAGGAGATTATGGCATCGGTACTAGAAACGCCAGAGGAGAGCTACTAGTAGAATTCACAGAACGCAATAATTTACGGATTTTGAATACCTTCTACCGAAAACGAGAAAACCGCAAGTGGACATGGAGGAGCCCTAATGGCGAAAATAAGAACGAAATAGACTTTATAATGACTGCACACCCAAGAATCGTGCATGATGTGGAAGTGGTTGGCAAGGTACGATGCAGTGACCATAGAATGGTACGGTCTCGAATTCGCCTAGACTTGAAGAAGGAACGACAGAAACTGATACGCAAGAAGCCAAATAATCAGCTAGCACTGAGAGGGAAAGTACAGGAATTCAGAGTGTCGCTGCAGAACAGGTACTCGGCTCTTAGTGAGGAAACCAACCTTAGCGTAGATACAATGAATGATAATCTGACGAGTATCATTACGGAGTGTGCAGTGGAAGTTGGAGGCAGGGTAGTTAGACAGGACACTGGCAAGCTTTCCCAGGAAACAAGAACCTAATTAGGAAGCGTCAATCATGAAAGTGTCAAGTACAACAGACAAAATAGAACTGGCAGAGCTTACGAAGTTGATTAATAGACGTAAAGTATGCGATGTAAGAAGGTATAACATGGAGAGAATTGAACACGCTCTGAAAAACAGAGGAAGTGTCAAAGCATTGAAGAGGAAACTTGGGATAGGCAAAAGTCGGATGTATGCACTAAGGGACAAAGAAGGCAAAATAACTACCAATATGGATAGGATAGTTAAAATAGCGGAGGAGTTTTACAGAGATCTGTACAGTAGCCAAGACAACCACGACCTTAATACTATAAGAACTAGCAGTAACCAGATTACACCCCCCAGTAATGATAGAAGAAGTCAGAAAGCTTGGAGAGCATGCAAAGGGGCAAAGCTGCTGGTGAGGATCAGGTAACATCAGATCTGCTGAAAGATGGAGGACAGATTGTGTTAGAAAAACTAGCCACCCTGTTTACGAGGTGTCTCCTGACGGGAAGAGTACCAGAGTCTGGAAGAACGCTAACATCATCTTAATACATAAGAAAGGAGATGACAAGGACTTGAAGAATTACAGGCCCGATCAGCTTGCTCTCTGTAGTATACAAGCTATTTACAAAGGTAATTGCTAACAGAGTAAAGAAAACATTAGAATTCAATCAACCAAGGAACAAGCAGGATTTCGAACAGGCTACTCAACAATTGACCACATCATACTATCAATCAGGTAATAGAGAAATGCTCAGAGTATAACCAACCACTATACATAGCCTTCATAGATTACGAGAAGGCGTTTGATTTAGTAGAATATCATCCGTCATGCACACACTGCGGAATCAGGGCGTAGATGAAGTATATATAACATTCTGAAGAAATCTACAGGGGATCAACTGCTCCCATAGTGCTTCATAAAGAAAGCAACAGAATACCAATCAAGAAGGGTGTAAGGCAGGGGGACACATTTCCCCCAATGCTATTTACCGCGTGCTTACAGGAGGTTTTCAGAAGCCTACAATGGAACAGTAAGGGAGAAGAGTCAATGACGAATACTTAGTAACCTGCGCTTCGCCGATGACATTGCATTGCTGAGTAACTCAGGGGACGAATTGCAACTCATGATTAAGGAGTTAGACAGGAGAGCAGAAAGGGGGGTCTTAAATTAATCTTCAGAAAACGAAAGTAGTAAGAACCGGCCCTTCTAGAATATTGCAGCAAACAAAAAAAAAGTTTGAGTACATTTCTTATACCCTTGTAGCACGGGCACGCTAACCTCATTTACGATGAACCCCAGTTAGAGTTTGTATTTAATCGCGAGACTGAGTGATACGGCACTTGCTTCACTTCCCAAACAAAGGAAAACTTTTCGTGAGAAACAAGTCGTGTGACACTCAGTTTCACGATTAAAAATATAAACGTTAACTAGCGTTTGTCGTAACTCAGGTTAGCATGTCCGTGTAACCAGGATAATATATGAAATTTAGTAGGGATTTAATTTTAACCAAAACACTGTGCAAAATGGCTTCATGGCCACGCTTCACAGATACTCAGACGAGCTAGCTTTGCAACACAACGCACGTTTTCTTGTTTTTTTTAAAATAATTTTTCGTGAATCGTAATTGAGGGTGCGAGTTATACACAAGAAGATGTGGTATATGTACAGGTTGTTACAGGTTACAGGTTGTTACAGGCAGAGGCCGAAGGTAAAGATAATGTCCTAGCACAGGCCACTGCAAGCTTGAATTTTTTTTTTTTGGGTTTCGGTTTTGGTGGTTTTGTTGGACCCTTCCTTACACCCGAAACTAGTTTCGGTGTTGATGGGGAAAAGGCGAACTTTGGATTTAGATTTAACTCACGGTGT